>NDXB01011285.1:95476-127132 GCA_002631895.1 Agapornis roseicollis
AAAAAAAAAAAAAAAAGGATAGATTTTCTTGCTTACTGGTAGAAAGCACAGCTCTTGGCAAGCTGGGCTCTGTCAAGGGTTTACTTGGAACTTCAAACAGATACTTTGCTTAAAAAACCTTAAATCTTTCCTTCTTCTAATAACTTTGTGCAGTAAGTGAAAATGGACAATGTGGATTTAAATGAGAGAAGTTTTTCTTCCAGATGAAAATCTTCATGGAACCTACAGAAGTAAGAATAGAGTTTGTGTTCACTTTATTCTGAGGGAAGACGGTAACTAATTGGCCTATCTGTAATGTTTTTGGAGTGATTCCACTCTAAATATCCTTTATAATTAAACTAACTGACTGATTTATTGGACCTGCAGTTCAAATTCTGCTGTGCTGAGGGGATTCTGTTGCATTACTTTCAATTATGATCATGGTCTTCTCATCTGGTGGAACAAATTCAGCAGTTCTGTGCAGATAAAACTTGCTCACAGGTGCTGTAGAGTAATGGTTTTCAGGTAAATTATCCTATGAGGGTAGTCCCTCTGATTATAGAATTTTCCTAAGGTGGAGAGGTCAAGTCCAGGGTCTAAACAGTTAGACTGAGGTACTGATCCTTTCAATTTATGAAAAAGCTTGCATGAAATGGATTGTAAGGATTAAAAAAATATGGGTTGTTTGGGGACTCTTTTTGTATCCTACCTGAATATGAAGCTTTAGTATTTTAGTGCCTTTCAAAATGCTAATGGACAGATTGTGGTCTGTGGTGTAGTGAACAATGTGAAGCTGGTGAAGCTCACTGAGTTTCTGTGGAAACAATCACCTTGGTTTCTGTGGAACTTGGGGGGGGGTTCGCACGTATGAATTTATTTTATAAAGCTATCTAAAATGTGGAATAATCACTAGTAAAATGGCTGGATGGAGGATTTTTCTGTCTAGTATTTGCGGTTTTCTTTCTTGGAATTATGAAGACTTAGATATAATAATAGTACAAATTAATTTATGAAATATATCTCTTACGTAGAAAGCAGTTATTGATTGAAGCTCTGGATTAGAAGTGAACTCTGACTGTCTGCTTCACTGCTTCTAATCTGTTCGCTTGGTGATTTTTATCTTTCCTTAAAATCAGTTTTCATTTGGCACTTCCGTATGAAGGGTTACCTCTTTTATAGTGATAATTATTTTTTCAGTTTCTGTTCAAAATGGTGTTTATCTGTAGTAGCAAAGGCTGCTAGTCACAGAGAGAAGGCGATTGTGTCTAATTCTGTGCTTTACAAATATGAAACTAAAAGAATGCAGAGTCCTCATAGAGTGTACAGTCCCGGGTATTGGAGAAGGTGGTTTCCAGATAGCTCACACAGGAAGTGCTACAGCTGCATTAATATGTAAGAACATCATGGTAGACTGTGACAGTAAACTTGGACTGAAGATCTCCTTCCAGATATCTCCAGAGGGATGGCTTTTGTCAGTAGAACAACAAAGCTCACAGGGTCACTGATTTACAGATTCCTTTCAATATATTTCAATGGATACTGCAACTGACTAGCTCCCTCAGGGTGGAGTAAAAGCTGACATTTGGTATTTCCTTATAACATTTGAAATGAATTGAAATGCAGGAGCACACAGAGACTTACATGATACTCTCTGATGTCTTGTAATTCACTTGATTTGTAGTGTTGCTGTATTACAAAATGAAATAATTGTATAGAAGTTTTCTCCTCCCCAGCAAACATTTGGGTATTGCAGCTAAGGGAGAAACAGAAACCAATTGCAGCTGTGATTACTCATTTGCTTTTCAGAAAACAGCTGCAAACACTGCATCAGGTATTGCCATTGCCAGAACTGTGTTTTGGAGTACGCATATGGAGAGGATGGTTGTGATGAAATAAGCTATCTGGTTCTTTTGGTAGGTGCTCTTCAGAGGGCATGTCAGCTAGTCCGAGGGCTAAGGCAGCCTGCAAGCAGGTTCTGCAAGCCTGCGTCTTGAGCCTTTCCAAGGCGGGTCACAAGCCTTGTTAGTATTACCCGACTGCTCCCCCTTGTGCCAGCTGCCAAGGGCTTTGATTGCACATCTTCGTCTGCCTATGCATAAAGGTTCTAAAGTACTAAATAGCCTTAATAGTTGACTTATGCAATATACATAGTTTATTTTCAGCCTTGTTGCCTTCTGTAAGTTCATGTGGAGGGGTTCACTGAGTAAATATACTTCAGGTTCTACGTATTGAGACGTTTGATGGACTTTGGTTTTGTATTCTGCAATTGACATGATTTTCTGATGGACAAAATAGCTTCGTATACATACACACATGCATGTACTTACTCAGGTGAAAAGCACATTGAAAAAGACGTTACTTTAAAAATAGTTAGATGCTGTGAAGACGTACATACCTGTCTTAATCTTTTGTTCCTCAGCAATGCCAATCCAGCAGTTAAATTACGTATTTCTAGTTACATTGAGTAGTCTTGATGTGCCTGTACATGTTGAAAATGTGGTACTGAGATTAGTTATGTGAAAATGAATGACAAAAAAATCCCTTCTTGTATTTAAAGTGTTGCATGCCTGGGAAACCTGTCATATACTATTTGCTATTATTATTCTATTGCTATTGCTGTCTCATACTGTATACTATTACTATTGCCTGTCATACTATTTACTATTTACAGTTTTTATTATTGTAAGCATTAGATTAATTCTCTCTATTTTTGACGATATTTTATTGTAATGTCTTTTAGAAGATTGGATATTTCTTAATACTGTATAAAATACTTCTGTATTTTTTTATTTTTTTTCTTCTACTGCAGGTTATTTACGTATACAAGATTTTCACACAACAAATCATATACTTTGAGTAAATTTGGTTTGAACTCCAGTCCTTTTGTACTTGATCTGATAAACATTTGTTAGAATTAACAAACATTTGTGCATATGCCAGATGGTTCTAACATATGAAACTGATGTTTCTAAAAACTGATGGGTTTTGTTATTTTTACTTGTGTATGCAGGAACTTGTTTCCCGATGATTATGTCATGTATTTGTATTTTTACTTAGTAGAATATATGAGTATTGTATAAAACCACATAAGCTCAGTCCCTAAGTGGTTTTATGAAAGGTTTTATGACAGATTTTTGTTTAAAGTGGCAGCATTTTATTTATATAAGTGGCTTTTAAATATAGCCATTTTTTTGCTGCTAAATGTTTCATGTTGGTTAGTGTGATAGGTTACAACTTTTAAGGGGTAACATCAGACAGAAGGCAGTGCAGATTAATGCAGGTGCATAGGAACCTTTGCACGGTAGTCTGCCACAAACTAAGGCAGATATTCATTACTACAGTGTGGTCTGCCATCTGATGGTGTGTGGTTAACATTTTGGTTGCTCACAGCTGAAGTAATTTAGTAAACAGAATTCTTCAATGCTTTCAATGTATTAATGGAATGGATTTCTTTGTTAAAAGGTAAAGGGGATACTGCATCCATTTAGTGTCTTTACTGCTGGAAAAATAATGACAAGCAGAAGTTTTTTGTGTTACCTTGGTAAAAGATCCTCTGGAAGTCAAACACTATTAACTTTAATGAAGTAGCTTTGATGGCAGGGAAGAGACAGCTGATACTACACTTCCCTAACAATAAACCATGCTGACAGATAAAAACAAACATATGTGAAGTAATATATAGCATTTCAGAGAATGGAGCCAGAAACTAATGTAGACTGATGGGATCTTTGTTTTCTTTTAAAGTCTGTTACTACTTTTGAAATGGTTAATTCTGAAAAGAATTGCAAAATAATTCTGGTTTTATGGAAAACTTGTATCATACTACTGAAGAAGGTGAAAGCAAGTAGCTACGTGTGCCTCATATTTTATTGGGCTGTAATTTTTGAAATTGATTTTGATAATTTTGCCCAAAACTGTATGCAAGGGCTGGTAACTTCATCAGAAGAAACTGTCTATTCTTTTATTGTGATGCTGTGCTTATTCCTTCCTCCCTAGATACTGCTCTCTTTTTGAACTCAACTCTGGACAAACTAGAATTGCTTTATGCCATTTTTACCCGAGGTGAAGTACCATTGCATTTTTTAGTTGTGTCTTTATGTTGACGACAAACAGACACAGTGCACTTGCTAACATAAATAATACTAAGAAAGGAGGAGGAAAATGTTATTTTTGGCTTCTGATGTTCAGAACCTGTGTATGTGCAGAGATGTGCTGTCATAGGAGAGCTGGCAGATGCCTTTGCTCTGCTATTGCCTGCAACCTAGTGGTTAGAGCAGTCTTGTGGAAAGTGTTTTGAAATCTTTTCACTGAGGGAGTAGTACACTCAGGTTTCTTGCTTTTTGGACACAGTGATTTTCTGTCAAGAGTGTTGTTTTCACTGAGCTTACTTTCAAAGAAAAGTGAGCCAGCCATCTACATCCAATAAGATGATAAAGGTATCTGAGATACAGGATGGGGTTTTGGGATGTAAGGAAATGTCTTTCCTGGGAAGAAGGTGGAGTTTCAGCCACTTCTGAGCACTTACAACCAAGCATCTTGATACTGAGCATTGCCATGTGTAAAGTCCCACTATGAACTGAACCATGGTGTCTGATATCTCGTAGGCAGTCATGTCTGACAGGGATGTCTTTCCAGTCCAGTTCCTGCTTCTTAAAATTTTAATAGTAAAAGCAAAGTATTTACTCAGGAAAAATAGTGTGCTAAGATCAACAATGTAAAAAAGGTTTTAAATCTTATACCCAAAGTTGGTTTCAGATTTGTGATATATCCTAGAAACTACGGAATCTGTATGCAATCTCTGCTCTAATCAGGTATGTATGTTATGGCACTTTTTAGAGCATATTTCCACTGTAGAGTTGATGTCAGTCCCTATTTCCATTTGCATGTTCCTTGTGAGCTGCTCTTCAGACTGAATTTTTCTCATTCAGACATCACAGTGGATTTCCTTAGGCTTTACCTTCCTCTTGAAGACAGGTGCTTTTAAGCTAAGAAGACAGAGCAGTTTGTTGCTTATATGAATTGTCAATATGCATAAAAACCAGAAGTTGCCTGCATCTGCTGATAATGTTACCATGTGCCGTAAAAGCACCGTTCTTTGGCCAGGTAAATTCATGTGCTTGGCTCCTCTGAAGGCAGGAGTGACTCTGTAAATAATGCAATTTTATGGGAGGTGTGCTGTATCAGGTGCAGGGTCTTAGTAGGGGGGTGAGGAGATAGCCAAATACCTGGTGGTATTTACCTATCTGATTCTGCTTCAGAAGAAAGTGTTTACAAGAAGGTGCTTGAGCTGTGAGTGGAAGCACCCGTGTTAATAGTCATCTCTCAATGGTATTTCTTGACAGCCCCTGACTTCTGATTAACTTCTTGGTGCTTGCAGGTAGCTTACCTGCACTACAGAGTTTTTCCCTTTTTCCCGTTTTTAACTTCAACAAAGGCTAGTTCTGTAACTATTACCTAATTAATATTGTATTTAATTATTGCTGAGCACAGAAACTAGCAAGTCTTCCGACCTCAGCCTTTTTTAATCATTGTGTTAAAAATAAACTGATAAGCTTGGCCTCAAAGTATTAACGCGGGGAAGAATCCTATACTTTCATTTTGTTTCCCTTCTGTTATCAGATCCTTTTGCTGAGTACTTCCATATTTTCTTTTCCAGGATGCTTTATATTCAGGACCTTTAGGTGTTAGTTGAATCAGTATCAGGTTTCCTGAAACAGATATTTTAACTTGTACATGCTACATGTTGCTTTTTGAGATTCTGATTTAGCTTTATCACATGGTAATCTTATTTCACATACAGCATTTTAGTTTCTGTATAGTAGCTGAAATTATTTGTATATAAGATTTTTTTTTGTCTTGTGATCTGCCTTATTTTGGCATTTAGGCTTTCCACGGGGGAATCCTTTGCATGCAAGAGGAATTGATTTTAACTTGGCATGTGCTGAATACAAACACAGACTGCACAAGAGCTGTGCCCTCTTGTGTTCACTTGGAAAAGCAACAGAAGTACAAGGAGAAAAACAAGCCTACCGAAATTAGGTTAGTAGGAGTTAGTAGATCACACACCCTCTGTTTCAGATCCTCGTAAGAGCCTACAACTGTGGGATCACTGCATTTGAGGATTCCAGAATTTGGTGGTTTCTCTTCTTCCCGGTCCTGGGCAGTACAACTTAGATCACTTTCATCTCAAATAAAAAGTAAGGCAGAGTGTGAGAGGCACAAAAGAAGAGAGTGCAGTAATAAGTAAAAAGTAAATATCTACAAATTCATGATTGAATCAATTATGAACCTCAAAAAAGTAACATGCAGTAACCAAAATTTTGCAACCTAAATCTTATTAAGCTTGTTCTGTCAGGTTTTAGAAGGTGGTTGCTATGTTTTGTGCTTGCCCTGTGAAAGTATTTGATTATATGGAAGCATTCTGTTAATGAAATCCTTATTACAAGGTAACAAATATGGATATAAACCCAAAATGTATTGAAGTGTGAGTTCAGCCTGTTTTCACTGGGGCTGTATTTCAACTCTAGGCTAAAATCTGCAATATAACTAACTAACGACATTCTCATTTAGCTTATCCACAGTTGCAGTGGAATACACTTATGGATTTTTTCCTTATGCATTTTTAAAGTACTACCTTTATATTAACACGTCTACCGTGTGTCTCTTTCCACATTTTTAGGTTTCTTTCCTGTAGAAAATTGCAATACATGTAAGTTATGTCTTAGGTTGACCTCTTCTTTTGCACGGAGAATCTATTTTGGTTTGCATGAAGTATAGTTTCCGAAGCAGTATGGTTATGTTCTGTGAGCATGAAGCTTTTAACTTGTGATTTTTTGGGAGAACTATGATTACAGTAGAGGGTTTTTGTGGATGTTGTGACATTGCCAAATATGTATATAACAGTCTAATTTTATATGTAATATTTATAACACCTCAGTAAGGACCTGTTTATTGCAGATCAGTTGTTGCCTTGCTGGTTTGTGGTGCTGTGGGAGGAAATTGGTCTGGAAAAGAAGTGGCTTTGCTTCAACTGGAGTGGTTCAAACATGATTTTAGATGTCATTAAAAATCAGAAACAGCCAATTTGGCTAAGTCTTTGTGAAAGTTTTGCTGAGTCTAATCTGAGTTTCTTGTCACACTGACTGATTTCAGAGGTTTTCTTTTGCAGGAAATAGCATTGTATACTCGCCTTGTAGGGACTTGGACACAGATAGAGAATGTGCGTATGAAATGAGATCATTTACTGGCTTGGAATGAGTATTGTTCCATGGCTTTAGCTGGTACTCTGGTAAAAACCTGAGGTGTAGGCTGTATAAAGAACAGATAAATCTTGAAGTCTGAGTGAGCTGTCAAATACTATAGAGGGCAATAGTTTAAGGAAGAGTGAGGCTTTTGAAGTAAACATGCAGGATTTTTAGATGCTTTTATAGAAAGTAAAATATATATATACCTGTCATATTAAAAACCATGTCCAGATTGAGACTGTGTTTTGAGCAGTACTTACATGAAAACACTTTCCCATTTCAAGTATAACCAATGAAGCAATGTGTAAAAATCCTTAGTCAAGAACAAGAATAGAAACTTGGATGGCATAAACTTGATAATTAACTTTCCTTAATGATACCCAAGACAGATGAAATAGCTGCAACAAGAAGAAAAGAGTTTTTGATAGGGCTACCTCTTTTCCCTCATCTTGGCTGGTGTAACACATGTAGTCAGGTCAAAACAAAGCTGTTTGCTTCATGTTTGTTTTCTTTAATTGTGGGACAGCTTTGCTGTATCTTACTAAAGTGACAGTCCAGCTCTGAGAAAACCATTGTGTTTAGTAGAATACTGTGCAGAACAAATCCTTACAGATGATACTTGTAGATCACACATACTGTAACAAAACAACCCAAAAAAGTCAAGTAACTTGCAGTCACTGGTGAAAACATCCCCTGTGGCTTAATGCTAAGGATATGCTGAGGGTAAATCTTTTGTGATCTTTGCTTTTGTAACTGAGAGCAGAGGCAAGTTTGAAGCATTTGTTTCCTGCCAAAGCCTGGAAACAAAAACGTTTTTGGAAATTTGAGTGAAGTGTAAGGCTTTGTTTCAGCTCTGTGTCTGGTCTGGGTTATCTGTTTGTATTGCCAGTTGATACTGGTTTGTGGCATATCACCTTGGAGGCTGAGGTGACAGACCTCAATTTAGAACTGCAGTTATTTGTGCAACCTGTCTATAAGCTGTATCTCCTCTGAGAGCTCAGGATGTTCCACTAGCTCATAGTGTGGGAGGACACCACCTTCTACTATTCTCAGAGACAAGTTTTCCAGGAGAGGAAGACTGGTTCACATAGATCTGTGTCTATTTCCATGCTTTCCAAAGCTTAGTATTTTCTGTGGAGGCATGGGCTTGCTGATAAGGCAAGATTTGTAATCCTTTGGACAGGCTGGTCTTCAGTTGTCTTACTGTGCTGGATCCAGTGTGGCCACTTCCCAAGGCAATTATGCCTGCCCATCCTGCTCTTGACTCTGTTCCTCACCTTGGCTGCTGTTTTCATTCTCTTGCTTGAGCTGGTCAGATCCTGCACCTGAACAACAGATGGCTGTGGTACCTGCCATAATGAATGGTGACCTGCCAGAATGAATGGTGAGTTTTACATCTTTACTGCCAAGATGTTTCTGCCTGAGATTGTTTAAGTGTCCCTAAGTAAAGGCAGTGAATTGCAGTCAACAGGAATACAGAGAATGCCACGTGGTATCAGTGTGGAATTGAAGCACTTAAAAAAACCAACCCTAATTTCCTGTATAGATCTGCTTTTTGCTTCTGCAGATATTTCAAGGCAGTTAGCTACAGATAAGCATATTTTCTCTTCAGGTATCCAGCATAATGTATTGCCCGTGTCTGGTTAAAATGTTCTTATAACCCTTTGCTGTGATCTTCCTGGTCCTGTAAATGATAGCGTTTGGAATTGCTCTGTAGTTGAATATCTAAAGCTTCTACACTTACTCAAAAGACAATAATGGTGCTGAGTTGGAGAACTGGGGTTCAGCTCCCATGCTTTTGAAGAAGGACTATTAGCCTGTAAAGTGATAATCACTGACACTGGTAAGTTAGCATTGTCAAGACCATGCTCTGTAACTTCAAGGGCAGCAAAGTTGCAGGGCCTTGAAAAAGGATACATCGAGAATGTGAATTGAGGAATACCATTGTGTAGTGCAGATTTTCATGGGCAGAGGAAGTTTTGCCAAGTTTAGAAAGGACTGAAATAAGCCTCTTGCTGCAAATTTTTATTGAAAAATCTGTTTTCATTGCCTCTGGATTGTAGTTAATCAGTTAATTTGAGTATAACTACTTCTAAGGTAGGGTGAAAAGAAATAGTCTTACTTATAAAGTATTATCAGAGATATGTGAAGTGCTTTGGTAGTTTGAGGCTGGACTAAGTGACCCAGGAGTCTATATATCCTTAAACAATGTGTATGCTTTGTGCATATAGATCATTTCAGAACTAATACTCAACATTGTTACATGGTTTCAATAGAAACCCCAAGGGTCCTTTTAATCTTTATGCTCTGAAATAACTTGTTCTATGTTTTAGATTTAAGGGTTGGTTTGTTTGCTTTTTATTTTGTAGGGATAGAGTTATATATGAGAACACCTTACATTTTTTATTCGTTTTGAGGCTTTCTTAGTGCCGTGGCATATTCTCAATCTGTTCAGAGTTCTTGCTTTATTTAAGCATAAACATATCAAGTAGGAGTTACAGTAATATTTTCCTGTACTTTCTGAGTTGACATTAATTATGATTGGCTTTTTGCTGGTGGCACAGATGTGATCCTTTAGAGTCAGCAGAAATAAAAACACTAAGGGAAGATTGGATCATGCATATCTTTTTGTGCCTTCAAAAAAAAAAAAAAGTGTATATGGGTTCTCAAGAGCAAAACTGTGATCTTGAAAACCCTCGCACATGTGCTGCTTTATTCCAGTTAGATTTTAGCAGTTTTATTCCAGTTTGATTTCTGAAGTTCTGCAGATAATAGCACTGACTATTTCTGCATTGCCCAAACTGCCTCCTCTTCACTGGTCTGAAGCATTTAAGGCTGACTGGATCCAAGGGGAAGGATCTGACAGATACTCTTTGGGAGCTCCTGGTGCGTGGCTGGGTGATCAGGCTCTTTGCTACATCCAGAGGTCAATATCAGTGTCTTGAAATATAACTGAAAGAGATGAAAACCAACTTATTTTATCAATCCTAATAGCTTGAGCCAGTGCCCTAAAAATAGAAGACCCAGCTTCAGTTTCCTCTGCAGCTTGACCGTAATGTGAGGTTCTAGACCCGGCTTTCAAGTCCAAGTGTTTACAGGATTAGTGCTTTAGTGCGTAACTTCTAGGAACATCCTGTATGGGATCTAATTGTAACTCTGTTCCCAGTGTGCTACTAGTTTATCCTCTTCTTTCATATGCAGGTCTGTAAGAAATCAAAACATGTACATTGGTGCTAGCGGCAGCTTTGTTTTTGCCTGCATACCCAGGTTTGATTTATAATCTTGATGTTGTCAGCATCTGACTCTAATTAACTGGATAAATGAAGCTGAGATCTTGACTGAATTAGCAGTTGAAGAATGCATCTTACCAGAAGCAGATGGAGAGAAAAAACAGTGTATTTAGTTTATGGACATTCCCCTGGTTTATGGCCATTTCCTATTTTTAAGGGAAAAAGTTCTGCTAAATCAATTCTTGTCAAATGCTAATTAAATTATAGCGATGATTAATCCTGATGTAAATACATTATTTAAGTGTTTAGGAGAGTTATAAATAGTTTGCAGACTTAAGAGCCATTGTGAATACATACTTGATCTGGAGTGCATTTGGAAGAGCGAATATGCCAATTAGATAGTCCAGTAACAATTTATATAGTTTAATTTAGACTTTATAACTAATGTTTGTTGTTGTTAGCCTCTGTTTTAGATAGAACTCAACTAAATGTTTTTGCTGGTAAAAATGCAGAATCCTTTATAACATCTTTGTTTTCTTACTAGAAATGTTAGGGGTTTTTTTCAAACAAACAAACACCACCACCACCACAACAACAACAAAAACCCCACAAAAACCCCCCAAGTGTTGCTATTTCTAGGCTGTGGAAAAAGAAATTGAAACAGGAAGGTACTCAATAGGGTCACTGAAGAGGCTGAGAAAAAAATCCATGTCTGCTAGCTAGCTCCATACGGTGCCTTAAATGCTGTGAAAGGAATATCCTTTCATGACATTTTCTACTGCAAAGTAGAAAGCAAGAAAGCAGCTTCAGTGGTTGCATTACCCTGTGTGTAGTCTGATTCTTAACTGTGATTTAATATGTGAACAATGCTGGGGAAAAAAACGCTATGTGAAAATGCTGCACTATTAACTAAAAAAGATAAAATCCCCAGCCTTGCTTTCAGAGTATTGTATCTGCTGCAAGGACAGGTCAGCCCCTTGCTCGGTGCTGGTTAAAAGACCCCCTCAAAGAGGAAGCGGCTCTGGTCACCAGTCAGTGCTCCTCAGGAATGTGTTTGGAGGCAGCCTTCAGGGAAAGCTGCATTCGGGTTCCAGATTGATGAGGTAAAGCAACAGACCTTAGCATTTCCTTAGTCCATCACAATGGCGCCTGCAACACCTCAGTTCACCACTGTGCTGGCAGATGTATAAAACAAAGTTGGAGGTTAATTTATTGGTAGCGGAGAAAAGAGATCTCTGCTCCTTCATCTCTGGTATTCTATGAATTATATGCTTCTGCAAGGTGAAATGCACCATAATTTATGATGCATTTGCTGCTAACAGATAAGAAAGATTTGCCAATTTTTAGTCATAGATATTATATATACAAGCTGAAAATTGGTGGGGTTTTTTGTTCTTGTTGGAATGTTCAAATTTATCTGGAAGTGAAATAGAAGATAATGCTATACACCACCAGTATCTGTAGCCTCTTGAAAAGGTTTCTCTTTCTTGCCACCGTGAAGAAATTGCTTGACATTAGAAATAGAGTTGTTTCTAATAAACAAACAAGAACTCCTGGCAGTAGACTATTGCATGTGCCCTAGCTTGGAGACAAATAGTATGTGTGTGAAAGTGACAGCTAATGCAGATAACACAACAGTATCCTGTTACACATTTGCATCAATTATGCAGGGCAAAACACTGTGTCACTGAGGGAGCATTCTGTGGTGGCCACCAGTGTTTTCCTAGGTGAAAGGGTAATTATTTTGCTGTTAGTTCTTAATTTATTAATAGTCAGCACCAAATGTTGGGGTAAAGGATTATTCCAAACACAGTGACAGATCAGCTGGGTGGAAGATGTAATGATTTTGCTGCTGATAAGAAAAGCTATTTGTGTAAAGATAAAGGGTCAGTTTGGGATCTGAATGCTGTTGAGTGGCATTTAAGAAGAAAAAAGAGAAGTGAAATGAAATTGTGCATTGAGGATAAGCTGGTACACGTCTATAGAGGCAAGTGAAACTAGGTTGCCATTCCAGCTAACCATTCTGGTCACACTGGTATTATAAAAGAAACAGTCAAGAGCCTTGTCCATTTCATATTTAAACCAAAAAAACCCAACTCTGAGAATCTGGATTAGCTCTTGAGAGTCAGGCCAAAGTGTATGTACTTTGGCTAAAGTAGATGTTTCTAAAGAAGGTAGATGCCGTCCTTTATTGAGTTTATGCTGTTTCTTCAGAGAGACCAGTCAACTTTGTTTGCTTTTTTAAAAAGGGTTGACTTTTGAATGTGAAATGGGAGATGCTTTGCTTTGAAAAAGAGCACTACAAACCCCAGTACTTTTGTGACTGGAATTCGTTGCACCAGTAAGGCTTTTCCTAAGTTGCTCTGGATGCTTCTGCAAGTAATACTCATGTGGTTCCATCTGTTTTCGAAAGTGCAACCTGACTAGTGGCCATTTTACAAGGGAATGGAAGGTTTAAAATAGGTATTTGTCCTTGATACGTTATGCCTGAAAATCAGATGAGCCACTTCCTTGAGATAATACGCTTCAAAGTTCCAGGGAAACCAACTGCTTTTAATTTTGTGCTAAACTTAGGTGTCTGTGCAAAGCATACAGGACTGTATTGAGGCTTGTCTAAAAGACCAGCAGGTTCATTGTGTTCTTGCAGGGGTGAATTTTAAAGCCAAGATTACTCCTGTAGTGCGCTTCCTTTTAGCCTGCTCTCATTTGAACCAAGAGTGCTCCAACAATGCAGCTTTTTCTGCTGGAGAAAATCTGTGTTCAGTGAACTGGCTTTCACTTTACAGATAAAGAAAACTTGAGAACAGTAGTTTCACATTTAGCCAAATGTCTATAATGTTATTTGTAGATTACTTTCATGCTGCATAACTGTATGCAGTGTGGCATTCACACCTCATGTACAGAGTACGCAGCTCCTCACAACTGGTGCATGTAGAAACAGCAAGGTGGGGTGGTTTATTTGTTTTTTGCTTTTGTTTCTGGTATGCTTTTTGGGGTGTTTTTGGATGTTTTCTCAAACATTTGTTTTTGTAAAGGTTGGTGGCTAGACTACAGGGAGAATTGCTTGCTTTTTTCACTTCTTGGACTTGGTTTATTTTCATCAGATCAAGTTGGGAATAACTTGGGTGAGATCCAACAGCCAAAGAGGAATAAACAAAACTTTAAGAAATTTAAGTTTGAAGGAATGCTTTCGTGCTGGACTGAAGTTACTCACTAGGTTAGCCTCCTTCAGAATATCTCTATTTGCTGTTGTTGCTTGCTTTTTTCTTCTCAGCTGTGTGTCCGCAGCTAAAATAGCAACCTTTGCTGGTAGCCGGCATAAAAGAATTTACTTACCATGTAGCATTAAACTGGTAAAAGCAAATTTCTGTTCAGTTTTTCTTGAGATGTTTGCTTTTATTGTCTGGGGTGAGTTCAGGAAATCTCTCCTTCACATACTATGTTGTTTTTTGTTTAGTGACATGTTTTTTGTTTAGTGATAGATTTATTAGTAAGGAGAGAGGCTATATGGGAGATAGAGAGGAGGTGAAAGATATATAGAAGTACATTATTTGATTTTAAAACTGTGGAATTACTTCCCTGTCTAATGAAGAATATAATGAAACTGTCGCCTCTCCCTGTCTCCTGTGGAAGAGAATGGGGGGGGGGGTTGCCCTCTTGTAAACACTCAGACAAGTGCCAGGGCAGGGAGGGTTGTTCTACACAGACATCACAGGTCAGGGGACAGGTCAGGGTAGACTGGGTGAGCTGTCTGGCAGGAGTGCAGCACAGAATCAAGAATACTATAGTCAACTACTAAGTTTAAACACAGTCCAGTAGGTGCAACTAACTCACACTTGAAGTAATTTCTCTTACTTCATAGGTCAAACAGCTATGCTTACACTAGCTCTACAAAACGGGCATTCTTAAGAAACTTGAGTTGGATTTTAAGCATGATTTTTAGGTGTGCTACATTTATTAATTTTGAAGAGTTTTATTTTAAAAAAATCCAAATAGTATGTAGTAAGGTAGGAAAAAATTTGTTTTTCCCTGGTGAAGTTACCTTCTGCACAAGAAAAAGGTGAGTTGTTTGAGGTACTGCCTTTCTTGCTATAGACTTTTCCTTTCCAAATCTTCCTTTGTATAAAACTTCCAGGGTTAGATTGGAGTTTTTCATATTATTTTAATCCCAAAATGTCTAGTAAGTGTTCAGCATGTCTTAGTGCTGGGGGTTTGGTCATGCTTAGCCATTTGCTAACTCTGCCAATGAAAAAACCACAGGGGTTGGCAAAGCCATTGACAATGCCTTTTGCAGTGTTTGAGAACGGTAATAATAAACTGGGCATAGCTTTTCATTCTGTCTGATTGGAAAAGTCACCTGTGAATTTACATGAAACAGCAAACCAGCTGCTGTGGAATTGGAGTCCAACCCACAACCTTGCTTACCTGAAATGTTTCTGATTCTCCTGAACCAGCTGGATAAACACAGTGCAGGTGACAATTTGAGAGGGTAAAGAGAAAAGGATATGGTACGTATAATAAGACAATTGCATAACGTTCTGTTGCAGTTACTGTAACTGATTATGTGGGAAAAAAAGAGAGTATTTAACTTCTGTTTTGCTTCACTTAATGCAGTTAGAAAATAATGGCAGCCTGATACCAAGTGGCCAGCAAGTATAGGTCACCTTGATAGCTGCTAGAATAAAAAATTCAAAACAAAAGCACAGCTGTGAGGAATGGGAAAATCTGGAATTCTGAAATGAGATATGCTAAGTGCTGGAAAGAATAGTAATTTATTTATTACGGAAGGCTTATGCACACTAATGCAGTTCAGGAATTTCAAAAGTGATATGGCCTTCCAGACAGCTATTACTGTGAGTAACAGTATGTTTTGTAGTAACAGCTTGGCCTTCACTAATGTTTCACTTCAGTGCAGTTGATAGCATCTCAAGGAGTACTGGTGAAATGTGCCTGTCTAGTAAGGCTCTGTGTAAGTAGCTAGTTTCTCATTTACTGGCATAAGTCAACTGCATGAACAATTACTAGTCAGAAATTACTTCTATGAGGCTGAAGCCAAGTGCCAAAGCAGTCACAAAGGCTTGTTTTGAAACCTAGGGCTCCACAAAGAATATTTATTTTGAATGTAACAACTGCAGTCTCTTTGAAGGCTATTGTTTGATCGTAGGGCTAATTTGTGATCACAACACTCTCTTCCCATGAAATGAAATAGCGGTTGCTCCACAGAATAGGGTATAATGCTTGAAAAAAATATTACTTGCAGGTAAGCAGAAATGATTCAGATTGATTCAAATGAGTGAAAAGAATAAGAGAAACCTGTACAAACACTACAGATGCACAGCCATTATTCTGATCACTCAGCCTGATGCTTTTGCTCTTGGTAAATTATTTTGAGTGCATCAATGAGCATAAATAAACCATATATTTACTGGAATTTCAATTATCAGCCTAGTGAAATGTTTTGGAGGTGCTGTATTGCTAATGCTTACAGCACAAAGGTATGTTTAAATAGTGAGATTTCCAGTTTTTGATGAGGGTGCTGTCATAGATGATTGGAGTTTTAAATACCAGTGGGGCTCTTCTGTTCAAATGGCTTGACCTGTGTCACTTGAAACAGGCATTTATGTTAATACATCATCATGGAGCTTGTAATTCCTTCTTGAGCTAAAGCAGCTCTACTTGGAAAACCTGATTTTAAAAGAAATGTTTCTGGTGATGGAGAATTCTGGGTATATTGTTCCAACAATTAATCACTGTCACTGTTAAAGCATTATTGTAGTTTTTCTAGCTTTGGCTTTCAGTGACTGCATCTAACGAGGTCTCTTGTTTCTGGATTAAAGACACATTGCATATTAGAAGCATGTGTCTACTGGTCTCTGAATTCTCTTTCTCACTGCCTGTTGAAAAAGCACATTGATTAGAGACTTTTCAGGCTTATGGGCAGAAGTCATATTTCCCACAGTGGCTAACTCATTGTGAGCTGCTTCTAGACTTCCTGAAATTTAAGAATAGTTGTTAGGACAGCCCTGTAAAAGATGTAGTTCCAGTGCTTTGCACTGATTCACTCTCATTACTGTATCTTCTCAGGATTCTTGCTGCTTATTTAGAACAAAGTTTTTCTCTAGGAATCTATTTTCTAGGTTTTACTAATCATTAGCTCCAAACGTAATTATTCCTGCTTTTTACCTGTTGGTGGGGTTGATTTTATACTTATCCATGTTCTTTTCAGTTATTGATAAAAATAGCAGCACTGGCACAAAGACTCCAAGACTACCAAAACCATCCATCTTATTTCATATTTGCATATTTTTTATACCTCTCCATTGTTTTCCAGTCTTTGTGGTGAACCTCATTATTCTTTTGGTATAGTGACAAATGTCACTACAGAAATGTCATGCTTTAAAGAAAATGTCATGCAGTCACATCTGTTACCAACCATGGGTAGTGTCAACACAGTTACCTTATCAGTTGGTTTTCTAATATCTTACAAAGTTTTTCAAGCTCAGCTTTCCACTATGTCAGCTATGGTTGGTTATCCTGTTTGTATACACTATCTCATCACAATTTATCTTTGCGTTGATGTTAATCTGACTAACCTGTATTTAAGTGGGTCATCTCCTACTAACATTTTTAAGTAATGATAAAGCATCAGGATTTTTCCAGCTCTAGAATTTCTTATAAGAAACACCCTGTTCTGAGGGGAAAAAAAATAAGAAAAAAGGTCAAATCTTTCAAAGAGCTGCTTGTCTGGTCCTGGGGAAATGAAGTCATTTTTAGTAGTTAGTGTTGCTTAGCAAATGGTAGTGTAGAAAGCACTTCCTCTTCATGTTAGGAAAATAGTATTTCATAGAATCATAGAATAGTTCGGGTTGGAAAGGACCTTAAGATCATCCAGTTCCAATCCCCCTGCCATAAGCAGGGACACCTCACACTAAACCATATCACCCAAGGCTTTATCCAACCTGGCCTTGAACACTGCCAGGGATTTCATTCTGCCTCTTTCCAGTATATCTGTACTGTTGTCTAAATTATTTTAATACTTAATAGCAAAACCTCACATATTTCAACCCATCCTTATTTTGAAAAACAGCTCTGGTATTTTTTAATATGTTTGCAAAGGACCTGCAATTGTCTCTTACCAGCTATTTCAAATGAGGCTGAGACTCTCTCTGTACTGTTGTGGGAACCCAAAAGTTGAAAACAAAAGTAAAAATTAAGGAAATGCAAAACCAAACAGGAGCTGCAGAACTGAGGCAACCAATGTTTCTGTTAGCAAATATGGTGCTGTGGTATAAATAGAGCTCTAAACCATATTTACAGATTAGAGCAATTGCTTCTCAAGACCTCATGTGTATGCAATACATGGTTTTGAATATTTTTGAAGTAGCTCTACCCTGTCCTGCAGAATAGATGTCTGTTAGCATTTGGAGTGCAGCTTCTGGTTTCATTTCATCCCATTGATATGCTCTGATACTGTTCCATGTTGCAAATGCAAGCACAGCATGTGAGAGCGGTGGCAGAATTCCACTTAAAATGCCAAGTGTGATCTGAATAATGTTAGTATAGACATACTCCAGCTTGATGGCATCTGGGCTTTACAAGCTAGGCTACCTACCTTGGATCCTGTGCTATGTAAAATAGGATCAAGTTGTCAAGCTGGTAACTTTATGTGGTGTTTTCCGAATGAAGGCTGTGACCCATGCTACATCGGAACAACAGTTTCCTGGCATGTACCAAATGTCCTCACAGATATGTTGGGATGGTACATGCATACTGAAGGAAATGGGTCACTTCAAAAGGGAGGTACTTGTTCACACTTTTGTTGTACTGAGTGAGAGGCATTGGGTTATCAAATGTACTGAGTTTAGATCCCTCTGAATTCTCTGTGTAAAAATTGCTTAATCTGTGCAATACAGTCAAGCTCAAATGTTCTGAGAATAAACTTTGGCTTAGAATATCTCTTTGTTAATTCTTCGCCTGGATAAGAGTAGTTGTAGCATGTTGTGCAGTGCCTTACCAAAACAAATTTTCTTATGGAAGTTGAGGTATGTTATGAATACTTCATGAGCTTATTATTTATTTATGCTAGTTATGGTTTCATTAAAAATGGCACTACCTGCTGGGCAGCACAGCTATGCTCTTAACAGTTTTTATCAGGCTGTTAAAATTACACAGAGGATGAATATTTCAATAGTGAATAAGAGCAAACCATTTGACAAACTATGTTTCTTCAGGGATCTCATACTACCTGAAATGGCAATGCCTGCTAATTGGTATAAATAACCAAATGTACATATTAAGAAAGGGAATTGAAGGTTGTGCATAGCAAATTCAGCAAGTCAAAAGGGTGACTTTCTGGAAGTAGCAAATGAGTGTCTAGAGATGATTTTAGTTTATAGTGCATAGAGTAAAATTAGTGTTTTCAAAGGAGGAGATCTAAACAGAGGGAAAATGAATTATGTTAATGATTTTAAGATTATTTTTCCCCATTACCCCCGTCAATAATGTGATTAGTAGACACAGGTAAAATAAGAGGTTATAGGTACGGATAGCCAGCTTTGCTATTCTCTGTCCAGAATCAGACTTGGGAGTATTGCTTGTAATTGTAACATGAATTTTTGTTCATGAATTTGCTTAGTGTAGTTTTAGGGATTTCCACTTGGTGGAGCTTTATGATTGAATTTTTAATATATAAAATTCTAAATATTTGTGGTTCAGACTTAGTAACTTCTTCACTGTAATGAAACAAAATGAATTTGAGAAAATGAAATGAAGAGTAAATTTCAGGTGTTTAGTATTCCATTTCACTTGATTCTTGGATCAAATGATGTCTTTTACACGCTATGATTATATCACTTCAGTTCCTTGATGTGATTAATCCTTTGAAAACAAGGTGGCCTAATAGGTACTCATAGGTATATTCTATTCACAAGTTTAACATTACTACTCTGTGAATGGTTATATACATACAAATAAAACCTGCTAAATTTGTAAAGTACTTTAAAGCCATGTAATAGTTGTGAACACAATCTTTTATTCTTATTGTATAGGTCTTTATTGTCCTGAAGTATTCTAAAGAATTTTAGAAGTTACTTTCTCAGAACTGAATGCTTGAAAAGATGGAAGACCTTACTGGAACATAGGGTGAGACAATTTGAGATTTCTGTCCTTAGACTCAAAACTAGATTGAACAAGACCATGTGTAACCTCCTTGAATGTCAAAATTAACACCACTTTGAGCAGACAATTGGACCAAGTAGTTTGAGATCCCTTTCAACCTAAATTATTCTATGATCTTGTAAGGCAAATTTTAAGCTGTGAATTGTGAACGGACATGTAAGCACTAACTCAACAGCTTCAGTTTTTGGTTTTATTAGTAAAGTTGGATAATTTAGAATAAGTAACATACTGATAGGATTGTTGATGAATGGAGAATTTGGTATATCAATGAGAAGAGGGCTGTCTCTTGGGAGCAATTAATACAGGGTATGTGATAGAATTACTTTAACCATCATTAAAACAATTCTGCATAAAATGTAGCAACATTTCAACAGTCATAGCAGGTAATGAACAAGGTCATCACCACATTTCTGCAGCCTATGTGAATATTGCTGTGGGAGATCTCCATTTCCCCTTATGTGTAGTATACATAATTTAAAGATAATATGCTACTTAGATCTTTCTACCCCAGGCTTTCAATCAGTTGTTCCAGTTTTGAGGGACTCTTCCATTCCTTGTGTTCCTGACTCAGTCTAGACATCTGATATGTTGCCCTGTCTTCTCTGAAATTAATGTTATTTTTATCAGATAGTGTGTTGTTTTATTTTTAATGCTTACTATATATATTAAAAATTAACCTATTTTTAACTGTATGAATTGTCAATAGCTGGTAAAAGGATAAAGGAAAATTGAATGCTCTCTAATACCTAGTTACAGATCTCATTTAATGTTCTCTATTTTCCTTTGCCCTGTTTGTCTCTAAGGTTGTCAGAATTTAAGTATTTAAAGCCAAGAATTTAGATTAAATTAAAATTAAATTTAAATTAAGTTTTAAGCTTTAAAAATTGCCATTTCTGAATATTCTTTACTTCAGCATCTCTTGACTTTATTCTTCTTTGGGAAAGAGGGGAGACAAATAATTATAATGAAGATATGAGGGGGGTGAAGCACTGGCACAGGTTGCCCAAAGAAGTTGTAAATACTCTATCCCTGGCAGTGTTCAAGGCCAGGTTGTACAGAGCTTGGGGTGACATGGTCTAGGGTGAAGTGTCCCTGCCTATGGCAGGGGGTTTGGAAATATATGATTTTAAGGTCCTTTCCAATGCAAACTGTTCTGTGATTCTATGAATTCCTGCTTTAAAACAATAACAATTTTTCAAATATGAGATACAAAATATCAGCTATAAACATGGGAAATCTATACAACAAGTACTGCATGGCCCCCAAATGATGAGTGAATAGAAAAATATCTTGGCAGGTTGAGAGCACACCCGAATGTGTATATGACAATCGTCTGAATGTCACACAGTGATGGAGCAAACCAAAAGAAAGGAAACCAGGTCATCTTGATCAGAGCTGTGCTTAATGCCACACAGATGTAGCTTGACTGTCTTTAAAAGAAATCAGTTTGGATCCCTCAGGCAGGGAAGTCACATCACCATGCTGAGACCCACGTCCCTGCACTGTGTGCCTGCACTGGCAAAGCAGACTAAATTCCTACACTGTCTTTTCCTCTGGATCACCAGAAGAATTATTATTATTATATTATTTAATTACTATTTATTTTCTTTACATAAGGGTGGATTTTAAAAATGTATAAGATGTTCTTAATGAATCTTTAATGTTTTCAGTGTCACCCTGCCTTCCAACTTTACCAGGCTAGAGAACAAGGAAAGAAAAAAGCACGAGTGGAATAGCTGACAACAGGGGTCCTGATGGAAAATAACTAGGGGAGTAAGAGCTTTCGAGGCCTAACTTCTGTTTATAACAAAAGTTTCTACAAGAAATGCTGTGTAGGCATTTATGCAGTGTTATGTATCTCTATATATAGGCATGTCATTTAAGATACGGTTAAATAATTTTAAAATGGTGTAATGAAAAGTCATTGCTGGAGTGACCTGTGGAAGATAGGTTAGAGCAAACTGAAAGCTGTTTCTTTCCTCTCCTCATGCCTCTGACCTGCTTTGGAGACACAGAAGAGTGTGATTCTTTATCAGGCATTGATAACATAGTTGAAGTGCGTGCAGGTTTGCTGACTGCATCAGTAGGGATTGAACTGTGTTCAAGGGAAAAATCTGCTATTAATCAAAGTCATACTGACTGGTTCTCCCATAACTTTTAAAAGCTGCTTCAGTTGTTAACTTGTGAAAACAAACAAACAAACAAACAAAAAAAGCAACACACCACCTCTCCTGTCCTGAGTAACCACCACAGTGGATGGAGCCCAACAGGGACTGTTACATGTGATGGAGTCCCACTTTCCTAGCCATGGCTGAATGCCCATGTGTTAGTGTGAAGTGCTGAATGCATTCCTTGGTTTGCTTTGCTTGTGTGTATGGCTTTTGCTTTACATATTAGACTCATAGTATAGTTAAAATTGGAAAGGACCTCGAGACTGTCTAGTTCCAACCCCCCTGCCATAATACACTGCCTTTATCTTAGCCTGTGAGTTTTCTCCCTTTTATCCTTCTTCTCCCCCCAAGAATTGGCATATTTCTAAGGAGACAAGAGTTTAGATATTCAACTCTGAGCATACAGGCAGAATACTTTTGAGCAATAGAACTAAAAAAGGAGTTTGATGGTAACAGAGTAGAAGCTTTCTTAGTTAAGGATGGATTTCTTTTTACTTCATACCCTTCTCATTCTTCAGCTTGTATGTGGAATGTTGGACACCAGCAGCATTACACACACAAGAGTTAAGTGATTTTTGTCAGCCAGCCTGAAGTAAAGTTGTAATGAGGTGCTTTGCTATTTTGTATGAAGGTACAAGCTGGGCACTGTATTCCATCATGGTACATCTTTGGAGCAGGGTGCAGTATAAGAAGGAGCAAAGGCAATCTGGTGATCCCATAAACTAGGTTTTAGCCTGTGTTTGATAGAACAGAAGGCAGAAGTGTAATGCCATAACAGGAAGGACAAGGTTTACTCTGGAAAAGCAAATCTCAGTGCATTACTCAAGTTAATAGTGCAAAATGCTGCATGTAGTGGAATTGCACCTGTGGTAGGTTATTAGGAATTATTCACAAGGATTAAACGGGGTGTGGGAGTAGAGATAAGAGCATCTGTATCTGTGAGGACTTGAGAAACGCCAAGCTCTGTTTTTGGTTACCTTATGTGTTGCTAACCATAATTATCAAGTCTACAGGTGTGCTGTTTGCTTAACACAGAGGCTGTGTTGGTTCACTTTTGATTTTGTTCCTTGTAAATGAAGAATTGCCATAGCAACTCCATGGTACATGAGGTAGGTTTTTGGTATTCAAAAGGTTGATTATTTAACTGTGATGTGAAAATTTTGAACTCTCTTTGCACTTCAGATAATGGAGAAAAAAATCCTGTAAATAAAATTATTTCCTTATTTTTATATGGTTTTCCTGCACAACAGTATCTTGATTTTTCTTTAGATTCATAACTTGTATCTTGAATAACTCTTGCTCTGCTTGGTTTTATCACTTGTATTACTTTTAACTGGCCAGTTAGGAAACTAGGCAGGATATGAGGGTTTCCTGGTGTTTTGCAGCTAACAAGCACCTGAAGATTTAATGGAAAATATGCAACTGAAAGGCTGGCTCTAATATTAAGAGTTGCAGAAATTAATAGAAACCGTATCATCAATCAGGGTTGGGGTTTTTTTGTGTTTTGGCTTTTTTTTTGTGGAGGCAGGTTGTTATTTGTGGGGGTTTTTTTCCCCTCCATAAAATGCCTTGACACTTTAGACAACATTTGCTTTCTTGTGTTTCAGCAGTTTCACTGATCAAAAGCAGAAATTGCAGAAGCGAGCAAAAGCAGCTTCAGCTAAATAAGCTCTTTGAAACTCAGAAGTGTACTTGAAAGCTTCATAACTTAATATCAGTTAATGGTTCATATATAATCTAAGATTAACAAGTTTAAATAATGTGTTTTAAACCAGACCCATAGAGCGAGGTGTGGAAGAAATTCTGATGCTAGTGTTCTATTAAAACTCTTCCGTGTATGTGTGAGCTTCATGTGTGGAAAAATGTCAATCTTTTCTGGTTCAGCTGTAACTGAGTAGAGAATGCAGTCTGGAGACAATACAAACACTTTTTAAAGATGTAATTTTCTTTCATTTGATACATCTTGCTTCTTGGCAAATGCTTCATTCCGAGATTTGGCTGGCTCATTTTGTTGGAGATCTCATAAATTGCATAAGCCTTTCAAACTCTAGGAATAAATGGTGAAAGAGGACACAGTGGTTGACACCTATGCACACATTGTCTCTCAGATGGCTTCTCTCCCAGGAAAGTGTCTTGCATTTAGTTTTGAGCAGATTTAC
The DNA here is from genome assembly GCA_002631895.1 of Agapornis roseicollis. Taxonomy (NCBI): domain Eukaryota; kingdom Metazoa; phylum Chordata; class Aves; order Psittaciformes; family Psittacidae; genus Agapornis; species Agapornis roseicollis. The sequence goes on from NDXB01011285.1 coordinate 119,437, forward strand.
ATAAGAGAGATGCTGGATGATGGTGTAGAGGATAGAGCTGAACAGCAGTGCTGGTGACTGGGAGTGGTGCTTCATGCCTAAATTCCAGCTTTGATGGGTGTTCTCCAATCTCTGATGCAGTAGTAACACTTTCTGTAACATTTCTTTGGCATTCAACACGTTTCAGCTCAAGTCAATGCTAACCACTGAGTAAAAAGTTATAGGTTTGTTTGAGACTGCTTGTCTCTAGATTTATTTTTTTTTTAATGACAAGTACTGCCAGTAGAAAGCTTCTGCAGCATTTCATGTGTCATCAGATCCAGTGACTGTCCCATCTACACAGGTGTGTGCAGGCAGGAATGCTTTATAAATGCCAACAAATGAAGCACTGTAACATCTCTGAGGCCAGAGAAAAGCACTACCTGCTTTACAAGGTAAGGAAATGCATAGAAAGACTAGGTTTCTATTTGTGTTAATATCGTAAACCTGTGACAGAATTGGGGAAGTGTCATCTGTTGACTCACAGTTCTCTGCTTTAGCAAGAGGTTGCTCTTTTTCAGTTGTGATTATTTTGTCCCTTCTGCCTTTTCATTCATACCTGTTCCATGTGTATACAGAACACAAGACTGTGTTGCAATTGCATAGTTATGTTGGATTAAATAGTATATACTGCATATATAAAAATCATACTCTAAAATGAGTAGATAATTATATCTTTTAAGGTAACAATTTTAAGCTACCCATTTAAAAAGAATAAAACTATATCCACAAGAGAAATAGTTTTGATCTTTTTTGTATGCTTTTTTTCAGCCATAGTTGCTGTTCATTAAATAACTGAACAAGTAAAATATCCCATATCTAAAAGGTAGCATTTTTAACACCATGAATGAATTAATGCTTACCCAGCAGAACTACAAGGCATTTGGAAACACAAGAATAAGAGTTAATGGTGTAGAAATTGTATATATGCACTGTCTGAAAATCATGCTAAATGGGACATGTGGTGTTATGTATTTTTTTTCATTGAAATGGAAAAAAAATAGTTTATTGTACAGAGTTTGAGGTGTTTTGAAGATATTTTATTTACTGTAGTGTTTGCTTCTCAAAATATGAAATAATTAAATGTAACTAAAGCCTTTTTCATGCTATTAATGAAGCATTTTGTTGCATGCTTGGTGGGTACTTTTGAATGTTCCACTGAGCACTGTGTATAATTTGCTCTTCATGTGTTCTTTTTCTGGTGTGAAGTGAAAAGTGGAATTCTGTGTGCATCTCTTGGGAAGAGAAGAGAGGCCTATTCGGTTTGGGTTTTAGTTTCATTGCCAAATTTGGGGCAGATTTTGATTCTGCTGTGATGGATTTTATCTCATGCTATGTTAGCGTGGAATGAAATTAGCTTGCAGGGTGGTAAAACTGAATATTGTATTACTGAATATTTCAGACGCTCAGATGAGGGAGCTATTGGCCTAGAGACACACGAGTGCCTGAGAAAACTAGAGAAAAATAGTCTCTTTAGAGACTACTCTGCTTATATGTAATTTTCTGTATTTATCTGACCTTTTGCTCATTCTTTATTACTAGGGCAATTTACATAAAATAGGCTCTATGTCATTTATGAGTTCATGTGCTCCTGCTGCTTATTCTTCCCTTGAAGTTCTAATCCTTTGTGGCATTTCACCCCAAAGCACTTTACAGTAATTGCTAATTGATATAAAAGGATCGCTTCATCCACCCCTGACATGTAGCACCTTGGCAGTGAAACTCAGAAGCTGTTTAACAGTGAGCAGTAGGACTACATAACATTCTTAGGAAGGAAAAAGAAAAATAACCCATCAGACTGAAAATGGATCAGCTATTTATGTAGTCAGAAATGATATGCAAAATCTGTGGCAGGATTGGGTTAGGACATTGGGGTTAGGACACTGGGGTTAATATTCCTGGTCTTCAGAAGAGAGACCCTTGGTCACATGGAGAGGACAGAATGGCTGCATTACACTTTATTCAGAAAGCAGTATCTCCAGAAATGTATTACTGTTGACATTTAATATCTTTTTCACAAAGCTTGTGTATTGGATCACTGGTGACTTGGAGGAAAGAATTTTGCTTACAGAATCACAGTCTCACAGATTTTCAGGGTTACTTCAAGACTTCTCAGTTAAGATACATAGGTTTGTCTACCTTAGTATGTGAATAGTAGCATTGTGGAGGTAGATGAATGCCTGCAAAGAAAAGGTTTTCCATAGACCTGGGCTGTGAATGGCAGCCATGAAAGGGGAGCAAGCCCTCTGGAAGGCCTCAGACAGTAATATGCTGTTTCCAAAACACAGCCTTGAAGTATCAAGTATCATTCATCACTGCACAAAAGTTTCATCTGTCCAATAGGTATGAAGAAGATGACATTTAATTTATTAAAAAAAGCTATAAAAAGAGATAGCAAAAAACATGCCTGGCAAGCTGTTTAAAGACCTGCTTGAAAAAGTAGGATGAAACTGCTCCAGCAAGTGCAGTGGAACTGCTAAGATGTGAGTTAATAACTTAGGTTTGTGTGCATTAAAACAAGCAGATAGCTGTTTCTTTCATGGTGTAGCCCTTCACTTCTCTCATGACTGCATGACAGGCTTGATAGCACATTTGCCCCACTTGTTGGATTCAGTATTGTTTATGCCTATATTACCTGTGTATTCCTGAGTGATTTAATTAATTTGCCATATAACTATGTAGCAGTCAGTGGCACTTAATTTATTTTACTGATTTATGTCTACCATTAAAAAAGAAAGCCTGTACAAAGCTTTGAGTGACATGACTGTAATTAAATTTTAAATAACTATAAATTAAAATATAACTGTAAGTTAAAGTTAACTATCAGTTAAAAATAAACTTCACAAGCCAGCAGTCTTCGCTATTCAGAGAGGTGGTAATTTATCTGCAGACAATCTGTAAAATTTTATTTGAGCTCCAGTTGGACTTGAATCCTTGCAAATGGAGTGATTTTTGCAGGGTTTAGAGGGTTTCTACTTCTTTGATAATTTCAGACTAAGAGGGTGTGAAAGTTCAGAGTCCTGGGCATACTTGGGATCCCCAGTTCTTAAGAGTGGGTTTCTTAAATACACTTCAATAAACATAGAAGTGGTAGTAAATTACAAGAATAAAAACTATCCTTCACTTAATTGATACTTATTGTGAATATCTTAAGTTTTCTTAATAAGACACTTGAGCAGATTCTAGAGCATTTGTCATACACTCACAGTGTTTATAATGCGGAAGAGCCTTATTAAAGCAAGGGTCATTCTGTAAGCCAGTACTTCTAAAAGTAGAAAGTCTTATCCGAAGCTTGAAATCAAAGATATGTGAGACTACTAGAAAAGCTTTTAGAAATGTTCATTTTTAAAGAAGATGAGGAAAACATGGGTGTTTTGGTGTTTTGTGAGGTCAAGCAGCCTTCACTGCATTCTTTAAATGAAATTTGGTTGTTTAATTCTTAGAACACTTTCAAGTTATTTCTAAATTCTTCTTTCCCAAGCCTGAGAGGAATAGTCCAGAGAAAAACATTGCAAAAGTATTTGAATAGATGTAATGTCAAGAACATCTTGGAGGGAAAACACCAGCCTGTCTCCACTGGTTTTTCAAGGGTCTGAGAATATCTTTGATTTTTGCCTGTTGATGTGCATTGTGGTAATTTTTCTGGTTCTACTTATACAGCACGGCAGGACCTGTGCTAATGTCTTCAGTGTCCCAGTGTTGTCAGGAAGATGGGACTTGAGGAAAGAGTATTCAGTCAAATGAAAATGGAGAAATCCACTAAATAGTATCAGGAAAATGCTCTGGTTTAAAGGAAAGGTAGAAACCTCTTGAAAGAGTAGATGCAGTCCATTGGTTGTGGCACTTCCACAAACAGAGAACTTTAGTCTTTAGAAAATATCAGATTGTCCAAAACCAGGCTGAATTCCTGAACTCTTGTGTATGTGTGGTATTTTTTTGTTGGTTGGTTTGTTTGTTTGTTATGTTTTTTAGGGAGCTATTGTGTGATACTGGTATATTATCAAATATACACAAGAACTGTTTAGGTTTGTTGCACAAAACTACAGGTTGTTTCTCTGGAATAAAAGTGTTTAGAGTTGGAGTTGGGATGATGGTATATGGGGACTAGTGGTGTGAGTGCCATATACAATAAGTGGGGAGACTTCAGAGTGATTTTAAGCTAACTTTGCTCATCTGTCCCATCTACTCTGCTCAGATTAGTTGAATCCACTGTTTGGTTTTCATCCAGTATTTAGAAGATAACTAACTACTTTGTTCTTGTCAACGTATTAAATGGTCACCCAGTAATGGCATGTATTTCAGTCAGATAAAATTATGTTTCAGAGAATGATAATATTTTTCATTGTAAGTTTGAGTAAAGTGGTGTGGATCAGACAGTGTCTTTGCAAAGATTAGGTTTTGACATGAAATGTTTAGTCAGGTTATTCAGTGTGAAATTAATTTTGAGCGGTGTGAAACAGTTTACCTGATGCTGTGTCACTTCTAGATAACACAAGGCTGTTGCAGAAAGGTTTATTCTGTTTATTTTTAAAGGTTTTGACTTTTTCCCCTCCATTGTGTTGGTTTTAAAAATACAGCATTTGTGTTGTCAGACTGAGTTTCTGGTTGCTGTTCGGCCAAAAATCACACAGGAAAGCTGTGGAGTCCATCCAGCCTCCAGCCTTCACAACATCAAAAAATGACATTATTGGAAAGAAAACAAACCAGTTGGAAAGGTAGGGATTCCTTGAAGAGCTCAGTAGTGGATCTTCGTTCTTCAGAATGTATTGATATCAATTTATAATGTAACTGAAGACTATAATCTGTTGGTTATTTAATGGTTTACACAAAATACTGTAGCTGTCTCAATATCTTCCTTCAGGTGGATGTTTTTGAACTATAAAAACAGCCAGTATGCATTCAGTCTTGACCTGATAGAGGAAAACCCAAGCTTTTCCTATTAATAAGAGATGGAGAGTTAAAAATGTCTTACTTACACCAGAATCGAGGTTGAGGCATGCTGTTTTGCAATCTGTAATAACTACTGGACAGGCAATTTAGAAATTCACTGGCAGTTCTGCTACTTCTGCTTCTTCTGTTTGAGCTGTAGTTTTAAATAACTGATGAAGAAAGTGCTCTTGTAAGATTGAGCGGTAAACAAATTTTGACAAAAAAGACTGCAATGAACTCATGTTTGCAGTAGTTTTACTTACACAAAGGTACTGATTTTTGTATTTTTTTTTCCTTTTTATCACAGCATATGGATCAGGTGAGTTTGTGATCTGCTCTTTGAGTTCTTAAGCAAACGCAGAATATTGTGACTTCCCACTGACTTCAAGAATTATGCAAGGTCAGTAGGAACATAAAATTCTCCAGACTGAAATTCTTATATATCAACATCGTATTTTCTGAATAGTGTTAACTCATACCGTATGTTGTGGAGTAAGTTAGTCAAAACTTCCAAAAAGCTTTTGAGCTGGTGGCATTTTAGACCTTCAGTTTAAGTTCTCTTATATGTATGATAGACATCCCATATGCATAGGAAGGATGGTTCCTGCATTCTGCTGCATGATTGACTCACTGAAGTATATATGTTTATTTTTCTGCTTTCAGCATCAGGGAGTGTTACAGCTTGCTGCAGCTAGCTACATCTCAATTCTTTTAACTTCTTTTAAATACTTAAAATTTAGGCTTAGTTGTAGTGCAAATAGATCTCTTAATGCTTGAATTGCTCTACTGTTGGAGTTGGATTCAGATGTCATATTCAAGGTCCAAAACATGGAGCATTATTTTGCTGATCATAACGAAAATTTTTACTCCTTTGTGTTTAATTCAAAGCCTTCTGGAAGTGGAACTGCTTGAATAATCTGCAGGTGGGATGGAGTAACAAAAATACTACTAGACTATTATTAATGTTATATGCTTGGTTGTGTGACATATAATAGAATTTCAAAATCTTGCATCCTCATTAGGCAGTGGTGTTTTAAGATACTACCTTATCTTCACAAAAGTTGTAGACTAGGATGCTGTCACACAGAATGGTTTTTCAGGGCACCTGCTTTCTAAAGTTTCTTCTACAGTTCTTGATCACTTAGCACCACTGGTGTAATTCAGATACACTAGTAGTAAAAGTCTGTTTATGGTAGAGGTTTATCACTCAGTAAGTTATTGAGGGGGAACAAAAGTTATGTAAAAAGTCATGGAATGACCTTAAAAGTCAGTACTAGGAATGTCAGCCTGTCAGATTGCATTATTAGAATGAGCTCATCCTCATTAAATGCACTTGAGTTCTGTAAATGATGATTCATTGTCCAGGTGGTATAATGCCCACTCACCAGACCTCAGCAAGAGTTTTCCTTGTTATCTGTTCTAGAAATTAACTGTCAATGACTATTGCAGGAGCTCCAAGTTATCCACTTCTAGTTACAGCCTCTGTGTGGAGCTTTTGGAACATGGGATTGATATTTTTTTTTCCTCCCCTTCTTTCCCACCTTTTCTTTCCTCCCTCTATTAGTAACTCTAACCTGAAGTGAATCCCACAGTCGTAAAACTGGGGTAAATGATGTCTGGGTAAAGTACTATTGCTTTTACTGGCTTCTTTCCTCACATTTATTATAGTACTAAGACAACTAAGGTAACATCACTTCCCTTCTGAACCTATAATTAAGTGTCCACTGCTGCTTAGCACATCTCAAGGTGAGTTGCAAGTTTGTCTTAAATGCCTTGTTGCTTGAACCTGTCCTCAAAAGACTTTCTTCATCCTTTTAAGGTTTTTAATTTTAGCTAATTTTCATTTGGTTTTGGTAAAATTAAGCAGCTGGATGCTGGAACTTCACAAAAAGGAATTTTGTCTATTTTGTCATGATTTCTGATCTCTGAAAAGTCCATTAGACACCAAAAGATGCTCTTAAAGAATTTCTAGCTGATATTTTAAATACCAGTCAATATATATTTGTCATCTTGTCAAAGCATACCATTGTGTTTGTCAGTTATATTGTAACTGTAGTGCCTGGGTATTAGACTGTCTCCTTTGTTTGTTTTCTTTTTACATAAAGAAATTAATTGTTTATCTTTAATAACATGATGAGAGATCAGCTTGAAGCCCCAGTTGCTCTCTTGAGCTCATATTTTACCAACCTTTCATGTTGGTGGTACCTCCCTCCCTTAAGGACAGACAATGCTCCCTTTTCATGGTAAATTCTTCCAGTGGCCATTTTGTTTGAGTTGGTGACTGATCTTAGGTCAGCAGTGTTATATGAACCTGTGGAAAATACCTCTTGGCTTAGCAGAGTTGTCCAAAATGATAACCAAAGAAAAGGTTTACTCAGATGTTAATGGTAGGATTCTGTCTTCTCACAACTGGCAGCATCAGCTGATTGGAGTGAGACAACTCTAACACACTTCCCAGGTCATCTGCCCAAAATGAAATGAAAGGAAATGAAAGGAAAGGGATGCTGTTCTGAAGTACTGCATTTCCTCTCCCTAACTCAACCAACAGATTTCTGCCTGCCTCTAAGTGCACAATGACCTGAAGTCTTTGCAATTGCTCCTCTTATGATCTTTCTTATTGATTATGTCTAGGGAATCAGAAATGGGGATATATTATGTTGGGGTTATATCTAGTATATTCAGTAATATAGTGTCGTGGTTTAAACCCACGCAGCTCGTTCACTCACTCAACCCCCCTGGCTTGCCCTCC
>NDXB01011286.1:0-57154 GCA_002631895.1 Agapornis roseicollis
CCCCTCCGGCCACCATATCCCAGTCCCGCTCCCTATTTCCGTATCCTCACTGTTGGCAGGGATGCTCGGAGCGGGCAGGGATCAGGCAGCGCTGGCTCCGCAGCCGGGTGGCCGCTCCCGTCCGATGGGTCTCATCTCCCGTTGTCGCATGTCCCCATCGCACACACTCGCAGCCACGTTTGTCCCCCCCCTTCTTGCGGCAAACGGCGGCCAGCCCCGACGCCACCCCCTGTCAAAGCGGCAGCCTAACAGCGAGGAAGGGAAGGATGGAGGCAGGAGCTGCTCTCGCGTTGCCTTTAACCCTTCCCTCGCCACCCGGACAGGACAGGGCTCTGCTGGGTCAAGCCATAGCCCTGGCTGGGGATGGTGGGATGCTTCGTGGGTACCACCCCCCCCCCCCCCCCCCCCCCCCCCCCCCCCCCCCCCCCCCCCCCCCCCNGGTACCACCCCCCCCCCCCCCCCCCCCCCATCACCACCACTTTCCACCCCATGGCTCCGGGATGTGGGATCTGGTGATGCTGTGGCTCTGCATCCCGCAACCTCGCCGTGTCTTCTTGCTTTCGTGGCCCCAAAACAAGAGTCCTCGCATAGAGCTGAGCCCCATGCAGTGGGTCGGGGAGGTGTGGGGTGTTTTGGGGTCGTGGATGGTGTTTGAGGGTACAGAGAGCCCCGTGGTGTGTGGCTGGGGGTGGGATCGTGTCCATCTGCCTGTGTCCCTTTGGGGTCGTGGAAAACCCGTTTTAGTCCTTGGGTCCCCTTATCTCTAAGAGCAAAGCCCTTTGGGGTGGCACTGATTGAGCCCGTGGGGGTCTCCAGTGATAGTGGGATGGGGGAATAAAGTCATATTGGAAGTGAAAGCTCCTTTTCCCACTCTATGGAGAGGACAAGGACCCGAGCTGTCAGAGGGGGCAAAGCTCCCCAAACTCCCTCAAATGAGCTAGCAAAGGGACATGCAAATGGGAAGCAGATTTGGCCAGGGGCTCACAATGAAGCAGGGCAGTTCCCTGCATGGAGGTTTCTTCTCCAAGGAGAAATGAGAGGAGCCAGAGGGAAAGGGAAAAGGAAAAAGAAAAGGAAAAAAGGAAAAGGAAAAGGAAAAAAGGAAAAGGAAAAGGGAAAACGAAAAGGGAAAAGGAAAAAGGAAAAGGGAAAAGGGAAAACGAAAAGGGAAAAGGAAAAAGGAACAGGAAAAAAGGAAAAGGGAAAGGAAAAAGGAAAAGCAAAAGGAAAAAAGGAAAAGGAAAAAAGGAAAAGGAAAAAAAGGAAAAGAAAAAGGACCAGGAAAAGGAAAAGGGAAAGGAAAAGCTCATGATTCTGTCCATGCTCCCACACATGGAGAGGCTGGTGGCTCATANAAAAGGGAAAGGAAAAAGGAAAAGCAAAAGGAAAAAAAGAAAAGGAAAAAAGGAAAAGGAAAAAAAGGAAAAGAAAAAGGACCAGGAAAAGGAAAAGGGAAAGGAAAAGCTCATGATTCTGTCCATGCTCCCACACATGGAGAGGCTGGTGGCTCATAGCTCTGCTCCCAGGCTCATCCCAGCCCTGGGTCCTGCAACACACCCCATGAGGCTCTGGTTCCATCCTTATCCCCTTCCATGGGTGTGCAGTGATTGCAGCGACCCTGCTCACCTGCTGGGGACCTGAGCGGGAGAAGAAGCAGGAGCTGCTGTCACCTCTTGCTGCTGCTGCTTCCCAGGTCATGGGTTATTCCTGCTCATAGCGCCGGACTCGGCTGCTCCCATAGGATTGTGTGCTATCTCTGCACGGGTTGTTGCTCCATGGGGTATGTGTGATCCTCCCTGCATGGAAAAGACAGCCAAAGCCCTCTGACTTACTAATGGTCACCTCTGGGGACCGGGATTCTACTGTGAGGTATCCCTACCTATGTTGGGGTTTGGAACTGTATGATGTTCAGGTCCTTTCCAACCCAAACCATTCCATGATTCCATGATCAGAGGCTGGGACAAAGCCCTGTCTCCTACGGGTGGGACTCTGCTGCTTCCCACCAGCGCCACCAAGCAAAGGAGCAGTTCAGATCCTGCATGGACAACTGAGTGGTCCTTCTGGCTGCTGAGTCCTGCAGGGTGAAGGCAGAGAGCAGGGATGGATGGAGGAGGCCAAATCAGATGTGCCCCACCAGAATGAGGATGTGCCTGGGGCAGAGCAGGGTTAGTCCCATCCATGCTCACAGGCAGCCTGGTCTCCTCTGAACATGGTGGTGCAGCCTCTTGCAGGGGACATGCAAGGGTATGGGGAGCTTCCCATGCTGCTGCCAGCCTTGGATCATAGAATCAGGGAATCAGGGAATGGTTTGGGTTGGAAGGGACCTTAAAGCTCCTCCCTTCCACTGGAGCACCTTGCTCCAAGCCCCTGTGTCCAACCTGGCCTTGAGCACTGCCAGGGATGGGGCATTTACCACTTACCTATGAGACCGATGGAGCTCTTTGCTCAACCCTAGGATGTGTTCCCTGCAAGTTCTTCCACACCTGGAGATAGAATTCCAGAGACTCCATCAGTCCCCGGCTATCCAAGCTTTTGCACTGTCTACAAAGAGTTGGTGCTTGCTGAAAAGAGCAGATCTGGAACCACAGTTGGCAAATTGCATCAACAAGCATATTCTCAGCAAGGCATTGTTCCAGTTTGTATATGTCTGAAAAGAACTGTTCAGGCATATGTTAAAGTTGGCACCTTCTCCCTGGGACTCGCTGCAATCTGATGCTGGAGCATGAGAACCCCATCGAGACACAGCAAACACTCGGGAAATCAGGGAAAACAGAGTCCATGGAGGTGTTGGAAGGGCTGTGAGGAAGAAAAGGAGCAGGGGCAGAGCGATGTCCCTCTATGGGCTGCCATAGGAAATGACGGGATCCGCGAGGATGACTTGGAAAGGGATCAGCAGCGGCAGGAGGAGGGGAGCAGAAAACCTGCTTCACAGTGCTAGTCCCAGGGTGATCCGTATGGAAAGACAGGGATCGCAATGGAAGAGGATAGCGCTGCATGAGCATAACCCATGGGGTGTCCTACAGGCTCTGGGCTTCAATCCAGGCTGAAGGAGGCAATGCCTGGAGAAGAGAAGGCTGCATGGAGACCTCAGAGCAGCTTCCAGTATCTGAAGGGGGCCTATAGGGATGCTGGGGAGGGGCTCTTCATTAGGGACTGCAGTGACAGGACAAGGGGGAACGGGTTCCAACTGAAACAGGGGAGGTTTAGATTGGATCTAAGGAAGAAATTCTTTGCTGTGAGGGTGCTGAGGCACTGGAATGGGTTGGCCAGGGAGGCTGTGAGTGCTCCATCCCTGTTGGTGTTCAAGGCCAGGTTGGACAGAGCCTTGGGTGGGATGGTTTAGTGTGAGGTGTCCCTGGTTATGGCAGTGGGGTTGGAACTGGATGATCTTAAGGTCCTTTCCAACCTGAACCATTCTGTGATTCTATGAGGGTGGACTCACACCACATGCAAAGGGCTCTTATCCCTCATGGAGGACTGGACCTTTCCCCTTGGTGTCCATGGGGAAGAGGAGCTGGTACACCCATCAGGCCCATGCTCTGCCTGGGTGTCTTTGTGGACAGCTCACCCTATGGAAACCCCCTGAACTGAAAATGGTTGGAGAGTGTTACGGGGAAAGGTTGACCTGGTTTTGTGTTTCCCTGGGTGCCCATGTACAGCTGCTATGGAGCTGCAGCATCCCCAGAGCATCCCCTCAGCTGCAGAACTGTCCCTGCCCCAGCCTAGGCATGTCCCATTGTTGGCTGGGGGGCACATGCAGATTCCCTCTTCATCCCCTGCCATCCCCTCAGGGTATCCAGGGGCATCCCAGTGCCCCTTGGAGGGGTGGAGAGTGGAGCTGGAGCCCATCTCCCCCTGGGTGCAGCTGTCTCAGTGTTGATGCTCAGTCCTGGAGGTGTGTGGCTGGGTGATGATCAGAACGGGGATATTCAGGTTGGAGATAAGGCAGAAGCTCTTCCATGGGAGGGTGCTGAGGCGCTGGCACAGGGGGATGGCCCAGAGAAGCTGTGGCTGCCCCATCCCTGGCAGTGCTCAAGGCCAGGTTGGACCCAGGGGCTTGTAGCAAGCTGCTCCAGTGGAAGGGGTCCCTGCATGGCAGGGGTTGGAGCTGGAGGAGCTTTAAGCTCCCTTCCAATGTAAACCATTCCATGAAGCTTCCCATGGATTTGCAGACACCATGGCAACCTGTTAGGGAAAGGTGGGAAGGTGATAACAAGGTGGGTTTGGGGTTATGTGTAAGGAGATGGTCAAGCTCACCAAGTGTGCAATGAAATCTGATGAGACAGGGGTGTCTTCTCACCACCGTCCATTAGGACACAGCTCTGCCATGGCCCATGATCTACTTTCAGCTTGCAAACATCCAGGGCAGGGATCACATCCTGCTCTGCACTGATGAAACCCCCCATCCATCAGCTGGTAGTGTTGGATGCTGGTCCAAGAGCGGAAGGGTCAGTGCTTGGATGGCCTGTTCTCCATGGAGGACTGCCAAGGGCATATGTGTTTAAGACAGCAAATAACCAAGAGACCATTGTTCATAGCAACCTCAGTAGAAATGTTTGTGTGTGTGTCTGTGTGTGTGTGTGTGTTTTTGTGCTGGCATCCAACTTGGCACTGGTTACTCAGCACAAGTGGGCGGCCTGTCCCTTTCTCTCAGCTGGAGTCTCCTCCTCCTCACAGGGACCCAGGAGAGGGATGAAAGTGGAGCAGATGGTTTGGGGGTGCTCCGAAATACCAATGCCAAGGGCTGCCTCATCACCACGTAGAGCTTAGGGCATGTTGAACATGCTCAAGACCAAAGAGGTCTCTGTAAGTCAAGGGGGGACTCAGGAGGTTGCAAGAAACTCCTGGAGGTACTGAGGGCTGGATTTGGAGGAGAAGGAGCAGCAATTGAGATCTGTGGGGCGTTGTGCGAAGTGTGGAGTTCTGTGTCAAATCTTCCTCCCCAAATCCAAGGGAATCTGAAGCACGGATGCTCAAGAGACATTAAGAGAAGCCACGTTGGTTTTGGTAGGAAGAAGTCTCAGGGCTTTCTCCAAGTGAGAATCCACGGATGCAAGCCTAGAGACCAAGACAGACTTAAATAGGGGGTATTCAGGCTGGAGATAAGGCAGAAGCTGTTCCCTGGGAGGGTGCTGAGGCACTGGCCCAGGGGGATGGCCCAGAGAAGCTGTGGCTGCCCCATCCCTGGCAGTGCTCAAGGCCAGGTTGGACCCAGGGGCTTGGAGCAAGCTGCTCCAGTGGAAGGGGTCCCTGCCATGGCAGGGGTTGGAGCTGGAGGAGCTTTAAGCTCCCTTCCAACACAAACCATTCCTTGATTCCATGCTCCAGATTATCTCCTCTTTGAGTGCTGCCAGTGGAGAACCTCCCAGGCTCCCATTGAGAGCTTTGCTGCTGCTTTCATCCCTGCACAAGTGAATGGAGAGATAAACCCTAACCTCCATCCCCCTTCCACAGCTCCCGGCACTTTGCTCTCTATGGAGCATCACACTGCTGCTCGAATCAGCTGAGATGAAACCGAGCTGGCTCCTACACACCTTGGGAGCTCAGGCAGGGCTGCTTCCCACGCAGTGTCTTTCACCCAAATGAAGCAGCTCGCAGCTCTCAGCTCATGATGGATGAGCTCTGCCATCCATCACGCCAGCCCACAGCAGAGCTCAGCTTGTGTGCTTTGGGTTCATGTTCAGCGGGGAAGGATGAGGACCTGTTCTTTGCGGATGGGTTGCGAGGGGCACGCAGGGAGGTTATGGGGCCATCCTTGAAATCACACTGAAAGCAGTGGGAGTCTTTAAAAATAGTGAAGACCTGGGCACTGGAGGCTATTTTTGGCTGCCTGCTCATGATCAGTATTCAAACGGCATGGAGGGATGTAGGGTACCTGCTCCCCTTTGTGTCACTCCACAAACAGGCATTGCTGAGATACTGGGTTTCTGCGGTCAAAATAGACCTTGATACGGCAGCAAAGGAGATTGTAGCTGATGTTAGGAGGAATTTGCTGGCCTGGGATTCAGCTGCATTAAGGTACCCAGCTTCGGAATGCACTTGGTTTTTGTGCATGGTGTCTGGGTGCCATTAAGCTGACCATAGCTTGGTGTCTACGTCAACACCAAGCAAGCAGCTCTCCAAGCTGCTCTATTGATTAGAGCTAGGTTCAGTTAACCATGTCTAATAGCAGGATTGGTGACATGGAGCATTTAAGGTACTACAGAGGAGGTAGACACAGTGTAGGGTCTCTGTTATCATCACCTATGGTGGTAGTTCTTGTTAGATACCAAATCCTGTCTGTTTTCCTTTGCAAATAAGATATCAGCCCATATGGGTTGGCATCTGTGTTGACAAGTCCAGCTATTTGTGGTGGGAAACCGAGGAGCTTTGGCCATAGAATCATAGACTCATAGAACAGTTAGGATTGGAAAGGACCTTAAGATCATCGAGTTCCAACCCCCCTGCCATAAGCAGGGACACCTCACACTAAACCATGGCACCCAAGGCTTCATCCAACCTGGCCTTGAACACCAACAGGGATGGAGCACTCACAACCTCCCTGGCCAACCCATTCTCAGCTCCCTGTGACAGAAACATCCATACTGTCCATGCCCATAGCCACACTTGTCTCAGATGGCTGCATCCTTTATATCAAACCCACTGCACAGAGCATTGATCTCTGTGGTTATTTCAACAGCTCTCCATCACACCTCTGGGTGGTCAGTGAGCATCTTCCAGCCCTACATTGTATAGCTTCACCTTGGGCTGGCTTCAGCAAGGTGGAAACCTCTGGCTCTTTGCCATAGAAAGGCTTTTGGGTGAAATCCTCATGAACTTGCTTCCTGACTCGCTTTTCAGACCCCCTTCCAAGGAGGGCATAGCCTCGACCAGCAGATCCTCCAGCCCTCGCTGTCTGCTTGCCTGCGAGCAGCCTGAGGGAACGAACTTAGCCTCGAAATGCATTAAGAAAGGTCCTCATTAAACAAGGCTGTTCCCAGAGCCAGAGTTTACACGCATCCTAGGCAACCGCCTTGGGCTGCTTCCAGTCCTCCGGGGCGAAGCACAGTCCCCAGGAATCAATGACTGAGCTCCGCTGGAAGTCAGCAGGACTTTGGCTGGATCTGAGCCACTCTCTTCAGTCATTTCTCCCTGCTGAAAGCAGATCAGGGGCCCTAAATGAGAGCTGCAAGAGGATCAGCCCTGACCCTCTGTAAGGGGATGGTTTAATGCTCCCCAATCGTGCCTGGGTGCCTGTGTTTCTGGTGACCGTGCTGCCTACACAGAGCCAGGCAAGGGAACGTAAAGCAGGTTTGGGCTGAAAACACCAAATACTGTTGGTTTTCTAAGTGGGAACACTTAGAAACACTAAGTGGGAACCCAACATCAAGCTGAGGCTCTGCTGAGGTGGAGAGGCTCAATCCCTCCTTGTCACATAAGGCTCAGCTCCCCAGACTGACTTCATCTTCAGGTGTCCTCCTTCAATCTCTTTAAAACCAGGGTTTCTTTCCTAACTACATCACCCCAAGGGCTCCTTATTCAACATGAACCCCAATAAATGTCCCAGCTTCTCCCCCTGTTTATCTTTTCCCCTCCCCAAAACCCCCAGAACAGCAAACAGAGCTTGCCTTTATATTAATTGCTCTTCCAAGCAGAGCTTTCTATCTCTATGTCTCTGGACTACAAGTCCCAGACTCCCCTCAAGCTTAGGTTAACAGCCCTGGAAGGCCTTGTTCCCTGCCTCATCCCCATCCTGCATCAATCCTGAAGGAAAACACCATAAACCAGCAGCTCTCCTAGCCCTTAGGGGAGGCAGGATGAGGGCATCCTGCTGTTATCCAGCACAGCTCATGGCTGAGCCATATAGAGCCCACCAAGGGTCCATTCTGACGCAGGAACACTATGTAGTGAAAGCAAAGGATGCTCTGTGCTCCTCTCCACGGACAGGAGCTGGGTTTTGAGCCCAGTTTAACACGGATGGTACCTGATGCCCATTCAATCTGTAGTTGTATGCAATATGTTTTATGAGCCAATGCATGGGATGCATCAAATCAAGCTCCACAAAGAGCTCCACATCCCACCAAGGGTCAATCCTGCATCCTGCCCATGTGCCTGCGGTTCAGAGGGAACAAAGGAAAATTGAAGGAAGTCCAGGAGAGCTCCACATTTACAATAGCCTGAGAAACCTGATCCATGGCCACAGATGGAAAGAGGTCGGTCGGGTTTGTGCAAGAGGAGGTTAAGAAGAGCTGTGCGGGTCGCGTCCTGACACCATTTGCACTGTGAGGACCTTTCTGGGGTTCATGGCTCGTCAGTGTAGCTGGGATGAGGCCCAGTGCAAGGCAGTGATGGGAAGATGTAGCTGCCTGCATTCCCAAGTTCACCCGCTTTTCAGCAGCGAGGGTGTTTTACCAGCTGGACAACTTACAATTGGATCCTCTCCCAGTCTTTAAACTGAGCCCATCTGTGTTTCTAAGCACTAAGTTTAACCCTAGGGATAATGAAGCTGTTAGCCACATTCTGGAAAGATGGGGAGCAGATACACCTACAACCCCTTGGAAAGCAGAATGAACCAAGGCACCTTTCAGTAGCAAACCCCAGGATGTCTTAAAATACATTTGTGCTATGCCTAGCATGAGGTAGCAACAGCTGAAGGTCATAGGCACTGTATAAATAGAAAGGAGATTTGACTGTGACATGTCCATCCGGAGCCATTGCTCTTGGGTATGCCATCTGGGATGGGAACAGGAGCCTGTGCATTCCTACTGGGATAAAGGAAAAGAGATGCTTGTCTTTGCAAGGAGAGTGAGATGACACTCTGTGTGTGTGTGTGTGGGGGGGGGGGGTAGGGATGAGGTTGTAACTTTGCTCCTAATTTTACCCGTTCTCAAGGAAAATCAATGTGCACCGGTGACCTTTGGAATGCAGAATCCTCCTGTGGGGAATAAATCACATACCCAAGCAGAGCGAAGGGATGTGTTCACCCATAGTGTTTTCTATCTGTTGAATGCTGCTTATAATGATTGTGCTTCTAAGTTGGGTACCTCAGTGTCCCCAGTAGCAGAGGTGATGGAGCTCTCTGATGCCCTTTAGCATGTGCTGGTAGGACTTTGGACTATCGAAGCCAAACCCCTGCTTCATACAAGCTCTGTGTGCCATCCATCAGCTCCCGGCACCCAAACCTTATGTGTTTGGGTGATGAAGTGTTCAGGGCCTGGAGCAGCGGATGCTGCACCCTTGGTCCATGTGCCAGAACAACAGCTTTGGGAGGTTTCCTCCAACAACCAGCAATGGTCACTCCAGCAACAAGTCGAGGTAGCCATGGAGGGAAGATGGGACCTTCACTTCCATCGCTTGGCATCAAAGATAACTCCTGGTATTTACTTAAGGAGAGCAGTTCGAGAAGAGCACAGGCTGCAAATCTTCAGGTCTTATCGCTGGATGAGATCCAAAGAGTCTCCCAGCTCCATCTGTGCGAGGTCCCAGTTCATCTAAGGGGGGGATCTGCTTTACTGATGAAGGGAACAATGCCATGTCCTGTCCCATGGTGGGGTGAACCCCAGTGAGACCCAGGACTGGGTTAGGGATCAGAGAGCTGTGAGTGCTCGGTGAGGACCCTTTCTTTGGAGACCTAACCCTTGCTTGGGAGCAGGACCTCTGAGAGATGCTCAATGCTCAATGCTGCCTCCTCTGTGATCCACCCCTTGGAAGATCTGTTTTCAACATGAATATGGACCAGGAACAGCACCGTGTCCTATAACACATCCCTTTTACAAGATACAGGTAGTCCACACCTCTTTGAGCAGGGAAGTATGGATAACTCTCCAGGGAAGAGCTGGAGATGAAAGGATGCCATAGCCACGGCAGAGTAATCAAGAGCTTCAAACACCTAGATAGTGTTTAGATGCACTCCAGCTGGGTCTTGCTTTTCCCCCTTCAATACAGGCTTGCTGAGTTCATCTGTTATTTCTCCTTAGGATTAGTTTTAGCAGGTGAAAAGGTCTGGAAGTCTTTCTTATGGAGCACTGAAGCACCTAGAGCTGGCCTTTTGGAAACCCATAGGAATAAAAGGAGGAAGGTGCCAGCTCTTCTCTGTAACGTGAGGGGAGTGATTTTCTTCCTCTCCTTGAAGGACAGCACAGACATAACCACATAGAGGAAGATAGTTGCTGTCCTGCTATGATTGCTGGTATGGTATTGGATTGTGTGATGGGTCACACCTATTGATCACAGCAGGCTAAACCAGAAATGACCAATAAGTAACTCCTGACATCCCAGCTGTGCCACAGATCCCAAACAAAGGCCTCTTGGGAAAGCTGTTGTTGGCGTTTCTCTGTCCCTCTCCTCTGGAACATGAGTGGGACAGGTTTGGTTTAGTGACTGGGGCTCACTAAATGGCTCTGCTGGGCTGAGCTATCTCATTCCTTAATCCAGCCCTTTCTGCAAGAGCATCACCAGCCACATTGGAAGGGGGCATTGCTACTGATGCTCAGCTGTTCACGTGCCTGCTCTTGCTAATGCCAAGATGGCTAAGATGGTAAGGATGTCTCTCCTGCTCCTCCGCTGAAGCTAGTCATTTCTTGTGCTGAATCTGGCCTTTGGATTCATGAAACTGCGTTATTTTGGCAAAAGGAACTGCAATAAATGCTTGCCAGGGAGGCTGAGGGGAGATTGTGCTTTCTTAAGGAAGCTCATCCCCAGATGGTTCCGGGGTGAAAGAGCAAAGCTTGGTTGCTGCAGAGCATCAGAGACCCATCCAGACCTTCAGCCAGGGCACAGGGATGGGAAAGGTCAAGAGGCTGTAAGAGATGCTGCGGGGACCAGCAGCTCATGCAATGCTGAGAGTGCAAACTATGGGATGGGGCAGACAGACATAGAGCAAGAACAAGGGATCAGCCTCCCACCCAGCCCATTGTGCTGCTGACCAGGGCCAAGGCACGAGAGAGAGAGGCAATCCCCTCCATAGAGCACATATGGATCCCACGTGCCCTTTGTGGACTGACCATGGTGAAGGAGATGGCCGGGTACCATGCCTCTTTCCTCCTCTCTTCCTCACTTTCACACAGCTGGAATAGATGCTCCCCCATAATGGTGATCTGGTCAAGTCAAGCACAATAGATCTCATTCTCAAGCTGGGGTCAAGCAGTGATTTGCCTTAATGCTGCTGGCATGGAGGGGGCCGTGCTGAGGGGCTCTTGCAAGTGGGGTCCCACAAGCATCACCCTCCTGCTCAGACCTACCCTTTCCACAGGAGCAATGCTTTAGGTTGTAAGGGGTCTAGGGAGGCCTGGCCACCAGCAAAAGAGGCTTTGAGAGCTTGTAACTCATGCTCAGGGGGCATTTCCCACTTTATAAGGGGCAATGGGGCCAGGGGTTGGACTAGATGACATTTGAAGGTCCCTTCCAACCCAAGCTATTCTATAATTATGATTATGGCAATGTGTTTGCCTGCCAGATGAGTTTTCTCTGCTGCCAAACTCTGCAACGCAGCACAGGGCACACTGTGTCCTGCATTTCCATTGCAGGAGGGACAAGGCATAAACCAACTTTGCCAAGAGCAAGAGAGCTCCAAAGGGAACAACGAGTTCCAGGTTCCTTCCAAAGGAGCAGGGTGAGTGCTGACAAAGCTCCAGAGGACACCCAGGCCCCGCTATGAACCCAAGGGATAAATCCATCCCATTGCAGAGAGATGGAAAGTGAGCCAGGGAAGGGAAGGTTTATTTAGAGAAACAACCGTGGGCTGCCTGCCCACATCAGCCTTTTAGCTGATGAGCTGCACGTGCCATAGCTGGGGGTGGCTGGGGAAGGAGTCCACTATTAAAAGCCTTGCAGCATCTCTCCTGAATGCTGCTGAAGCCTGAGGCAGCAGGATCCCACCTCCAGGGGTACCTTGCCTGACCTTGGCTGAATCAGAGACAGCTCCGTGGCTTGTGGTCCCTTCTTGCTCCTGGGGAGCATCCAATGGGAAACACCAGTGATTAGGGCTGGAGCAGCTCTGCTCTGGAGCCAGGCTGAGAGAGCTGGGCTGGGGCAGCCTGGGGGAGAGAAGGCTCCTGAAGGGGAGAGCTGAGAGCAGCTCCAGGGCCTAAAGGGGCTGCAGGGAACCTGGAGAGAAAGGGGCTTGGGCCAAGGGATGTAGGGTTGGAACTGGAGGAGCTTTAAGGCTCCTTCCAATCCAAATGAGTCTGGGGTTCTGTGAGAGTAAAGATACTTCCCCTACCTGGAGTTTACCTGCAGGAGGTGACAAAAAAGGGAAGAAACCCTCATTTGCAGTGTTTGACCTGAAAAACCCCATGTCCTGGTGCAAAACCAGCCACAGAGCAGGTAGAGCTGGTGCTGCCTGGGCATTTCTGTGCTCACCCTTTGCATCCCATGTGCAGCAGCACCACTAAACCCCATTGCTCAACATCGTCCTGCAGCCCCCCTGCCCTCCCTGCTGCCTTGCACTGCCTGCCTTGCTCATAGGGTCCCATTTGGCTAACACTGATTGATTCTCCATCCTTCTCCTGCCTCTCTGCAAGGATGAGCTGTGATTTGCACTGGGGAAAAACCTCCCAGGTACCACCTGGGATGGAGCAGGGGGAGATCAAGTGCAAAGAGCAATGAGGCCAATGGGGCTTTCATGCATCAGCATCTGAACAGGAATGGGTTTCTCATCCAGCTCAGCCAGGCTCCATCAAGGGCACCCGGCTGACGGCTCTCTCTGTGCTCTGCATCCCTCATGGACTGCTCTCATCTCGGTAATTAAATGTCAAGAAGTGCATTTTCCATCTAAGAGCCCTGTGCTCGGGAAGATTCATGGAGAGCTCAATGACTGTGCAGGGAGCAGGTGGGGGAAGGAGCTTCGGGTAGGAAAACTGTGGAGAAAACAGGGATCACAGCCAGGCAGGACAAGGGCACTGCGTTAGCTTTGCCTTGGCTGCGTCCAGGGCTGCAATTCCAACCTCACCACAGCAGGAAAGATGCTGAATGCTGGGATGTCTCCTCAACGCAGAAGAAAACCCATCTCAGTGATCCTTAATGCAATGAAGCCGTTAAACCCCTAGATGAGGAAAGCAGCACAATTAAGACTGATACATGCTCATGGCCAGCCTGCATCTGGTAGAAGTACTCTGGGGTGTTTATTTCCAAGGATCTATTAAAGCAAAGCACCTCCATGAGGTGCAGCTCCTGCATCTCCAAAGCAATGGTCAGTCCTCGGGCATCACCCCAGGGAAGCCAGCCCCATCCTGCCTCAGTATGGGCTGTCCTGAAGGACCCAAACTGCTTTCAAGCAGCAAAAGGCTGCCTGGCATGGACCCTTCAGAGGTGTAGGTAGATGCTACCACCCTTTGTTGCTTCTCCACACCAAGCCCTCTGCAGTCACCTCCTTTCCTGTATGCTTCCATATTAATGATGCCCTATGGAAGACGCAGTGACCGATGTGGAGAGATGCCAGCTGTGCTTTCGTGCAGCTGATGGAGGGCTGGAGGCCGAGTGCTGGCACCTCTCATGGAGTCATTTGGATGGCTCTGTACAATTTGTCCTCCCAAGGGGGTTTGGAGATGAGGCAGGAGATGCGGCAGCACAGCAGGAAGCAGTAGGCATATGAGGTAGGACACATTCCACCTTCCCATCATCCAGTATCCGGATGCACACAGCTCCTGCCCCAGGCCACCACCCTGGGTCAGCTTCACCTCTTCTCTTGGCTCATTGCTCCAGGCTCAGACCTGCCCAGAGATGGGAAAAGCCCTTCTTTAATCTTGATGAACTCCCAGATCTCAGCCCAGATCCTGCAGCGCTGACAGTGGGGTTTGGAGCTGCTCTGAGAGGATGGGATGTGGAATTGCCAGCTTCTGGGGAGCCCACAGCACGAGCCAGCTTGGAAGAGAGAGGAATTCAGTGTTCCAAAAGAGCCATCATTTCTCCTGGGAAGCACTTAGCACTTCTCCAATGGCAATAGGAACAGGCAGCCCTAGACCCTCCTCTATCACCCTAGGCTGTAGTGGGAGCTGACAAAATTCAGGTGATGTGATCTCCAACATATCCCATTCTGTCTATTCCAGCATTCCAAGCATGGCCCGAGGATCCCAACATGAACCTGAGGATGGGATCTGTTGAGTGCAGCCATGGACACATTCTCCATGTTGCATCACTGCTCCAGGATGCAATGCTGGTGCTTCCCACCCTCCTTCCCATTGCTCTATAATTCACAGTTGCTTTTCTATTTGATGCCTGCAATGGAGTGATGCAGGGGAAGGGTGGAGGGGTAAATCCCTGCACTGAAATATGGGAAATGGTGCCTCTGTCTGGACAGAAAGCCCTTGGCACAGGGAAAAGGAGACTGGAAAGAAGCACATCCAAGTTCTGGTGAATCCTTCAGGATTTCTGTGCTTTAAGATAAAGAAAATCAGATTTTAGAATTAAAAATCCTAAAGATAATGCTTCGGATTCAGAATTCCTGGCATCTTGGGTAGGATGCCAAAGGACCGGGACAGCTGACACCAGCACGTTGGTCTGATCCGGGTGGAAAGCCGCGAGGTCCCCCAGCTCACCTCCCGCACCTTGGGATGCTCAGCCCTGTTGAAGCTGCTCCTCCTCCTCATTGTGTTTTAGGGGTCTTGGCTATCTGGGAGGCATCACAATACAGCTCCTCTGGTGGGATCTCATTATGTGATGAGCTGAACAGCTGGGTTAAACAAGATCAAATAGTCACTAAATCCTAAATAAGCCTGAGAGCTCAGCAGCAGCCATATGCTTCCAAGTGACAAGCCCAGGAACCCCTCTCCTTGCCATTGCCTCACACTTCATGCAGTGATTTCTCCTCCTCCAACCCAGTCTTGCTTTTCCTCCCCAGCTATCCCTGCTCTGGCCATCCTCTGATCCAGCAGCCTAAAACTCTTCTTTGCAGGGACATGTGAAGGCACGCATCGTGTCTGAGCTCTGTTCACTATGAGATGGGTGAGCGTCTACCCCACTGCGCAATGGATTTGGTGGTAATAACTGAAAGAATACAACTAATAATAGTCAAAGGGAGCTGGAAACGAAAGAAACCCAGAGCTTTGTTGCTTAGCATTCCTGCTTGGCTCTGACAGGGGTTCAGCTGGAAAAAAACCTGGAGGAGCATGGTAAATACTAATGGTTTGTTGCCTGTATCCTGGTTGGGGACCAGGAGGAAGTTGAAGTGGGCTACAAGAGCATCTTCATCTGTTTAGAGAGCATGGAGGGTGGGATGGACCATTGCAGATGATGCAGGACTGGCAGAGATGCTGCTCTTAATCATAGAAACCCAGCCTGGTTCGTGTTGGAAGGGAGCTTAAAGCTCATCCAGTTCCACGGGCAGGGACCCCTTCCACTACAGCCCCTGTGTCCAACCTGGCCTTGAGCACTGCCAGGGATGGGGTAGCCACAGCTTCATCTGCTCTTGTCTAAGCAAGGCAAAGGCCGAGGTCTTGTGAGGTCTTGGCAGGAGCTGTTTTTAGCTGGTTTCAGCTGTAACAACGCATTGCCCAATGGTCAGCAGAGCAGCGCTGGCTGTGACAGCCCTGTCTGCCCAGAGGCCATGCAGAGCCCATCAGGCCTTTTGCAATGGGGTGGTTTCACCCTGCAAATGCTCCATCAGGCAATAAAGGCCTGAAATACACAAGGGATCATTCCAGAACCTGATCCGCTGACTGGTGGGACACAAGTGCCAGCAGCAGCCTGCTTGATGGGGTGTGCAAAGAGCACCAGTGACTCCCCAGCACCAAGCAGGGCAACAAACCCACCCTCAGCACCTCCAGCAAGAGATCTGGGGTGCTTTGATGGCTCTGATGGAGCACAGAGTCGTAGGAGGGGTGAGCACAGTGTTAGAGATGGTCAATTATATATTATATATATATATATGATATAGATAACAATTGAGATTGAATAATTAATGGGAATTAGCAGTGATTGGGTAGTGCGGGTGCTACATGTGGGTCTTATTGCAATGAGGCTGACAATAATGCCTTGCTTCACTGTGATTTGATGGTTAATGAGACCAACACTAAGCTCCCTGCTCTGTGCATAAGGTCGGCTCCCTTCGTGTCTGCTGTTGCATTTGGAGTGTGATGCTTTCAGATGGAATAACCTGGAAATGGCATCAGCTGCTGGGCATGGGCAGGCCATGATCCAGGCTGGATGGAGACATGCTGCCTCCTTCTTTTCCTCTCCTTCCCTAACCCTAACTCTAGCCCTAACCCTAACCCTAACTCTAGCCCTAACCCTAACCCTAACTCTAGCCCTAACCCTTCCCATGGTTTGAGGGAGAGGACGGTGGTGGCTGAGCCATGTTGGATCAACCATTAGTAATAATGAGATCAAATGGGAGCATGGAGGTGTCCCATTGGTGTCCCCTTCCCTCCATCACCCATGGACCCGGTGGCACCAGGACATGATCGAAGGTGAAGGATACACATGGTAGCCCATATGCAATACTTTATAGGGGGCAGATCCTACTGGGAGGAGGTCCAAGGGCCCAAATCGGGCTCAGTGATGCCTCTCGGCATAGGAAAGGACCCCATATGCACCTCTGGGATGCACAGCCTGAAGGCCCCAGCTCTTGGTTTGAGGACACAACGTCCCAACCTGCTTCTTTCCCATTTTTCCACAGAAAAGCAGTTTTTCCTGGCTGGTTGTGCTGTGACAGCATCGGATCCGTGCAATCCTTTGTCCTTCTGAGTGAGAGCTCTTGATTTTACAGCTCTCTCATTCTTTTGGAGGGGAAATGAGGAGGAAATGCCTATACAGGAGGGGAATTGCTAACCAAGGAGCCCCCCAAGGCTTTGTTTCAGCTGGAAAACACCCTCCCCTGCCTGCTTTCCCATCTGCATCCTGGGAAAGGTCTGGATCTGGGGCCAGGGACAGCGCTAAGGGAAGGTGCAGGGTGATGGGGGAAGGGATGCTCTTCCCACATCCTTCTCCTGCCTCCGGTCCTGTGTGCTTGTGGCCGATCCCTTCTCGGAGCAGGGTGATGCTGATGTGCAGTGACACTTGGCTGTGCAGAGCAGGGAGACAGCAGTTCCCGCTCCCACAGCACCGGGGCTGAGCCAGCATCACCCCAGGACCTGCTCCCATGGTCCCAGCCCCACATTCCCTATGTCCATCCCTTCAGCCTGGGGTGAGGCTGTTGGGGGGTCCTGGAGCTCTGGGGTGATGGGGGAAGTGGTAAATGGGACCTGGTGCAACCGGGCTAATAAAGAGCCTCTGTTGGTGAAGAATCACCCCATGGGATGGGGCTGTGTGGGGCTGGAGGGCACCAGGGCTCCTGGGGGGTGCAGGCTTGGGTGATGGGCTGGGGGTATGTACCCAATAACTGGGGGGTAAAGGAGCCCGTTCAGCCTGGTGTCACTTCCTCATGGCTCAGACGCAAGCAAGGCTGGCCCTTCTCCACACCCTGCCTCCATTTCTCCATTCCCAGCCTCCCCATCTCTAATCCCAGCTTCCCTCTATCATTCCCCACTGCCCTTTCTCCATTCTCACACCCACAGCCAACCTGTATCAACCCCAGCCTTCCTTTCTCCACCTCCAGCCTTGCTTTCTCCATCTTCATCTCCATCTCCATCCTCTCCATCTCCATCTCCAGGCTCCCTACCTCCATCCCCATCTCAATCCCTATCCTCTCCTTCTCCACCTTCAGCCTTTCCTTCTCCATCCTCACCTCCCCATCTCCATTCCCAGCCTCTCAGCTCCTTATTCTCACTATATGCTTGGGAAAACCTTGCCTGGAGCCAGGAGAAGGAGAGGATGCTCCATGTCTCTGCTTCATACCCAAGGTCAGTGTGGGGGGAACCTGAACACTGTCTGCAGGTAACAAACCTGATTCCTCACCCCTGGATCAAGCAGACACGGGACAAGGGACACAGCATAGCTTTTGATGGCAGCATTCAGTATTCCCCCTGCAAGACAAGCCAATCCAGCTTCCTCTCCCTGATGCTTCCCAGCCAAGCTGGCCCGCTGCCTTCCCAGGGCTTAAGGAGCTCATCCACATAGGATGGAGGGGAAAATGTGACCGCACAGCCTCCTCGGGAGCCCAGATGTGCTGCTGATTCATGGGATCATTGAGTAAGCCCCGGGAGCAGGATGCTCCAGCAGCCGGGAAGCATCTGTTTCCTACTTGTGCATCAGCACAGGGGCTGTGTGCAGGAGAGAAGGACCCATTGCTCAGGGTATAGGACAGAGGGATCAGGATGGGATGCAGCACCTAAACCCCACAGCATCAAGAGGTGAAGGAGATGGAAAAGAGAGCACCATCATGCTATGGCTGGTGGGAACCAGGTGAGAAGATGTAGAAGCACTCAAGAGAGGCAACCCAAGTTGGCCAAAGCAGTGCTCCCATCCCTCTATTCAAGCCCCAGAGGAGTGTTCTGCCAGCCTGAGTGATGCAGTGGCCCTCGCAAAAGGGGTAAGTCTCTATGGAATGCTCCATGCAATGGTGTGGATATGATGTGATTATTGCTTCCTAGGAGTTGAGCATCACAAAGGGAAAACTGCCTCCAAGCTGAGCCCTGCAGCCACTGCTATGACATTGGTCAGAAACTGATGGGCTGCAGGATGGCTGATGGCATTACAAGTGCCCTGTGTCAGCCCATTGCTGTGCCTGTGTCAGGGGTAAACCAGACTCCAGGTGCATGCGAGTGGTCCTGTGCTTCCTTGGCACCATCCAAGCATCACAAAGACCACAAAAGCTTCCTGAAACTTCCTCTGAAGGACTCATTCGTCTTGGTCTGGGATCCTGGAGCTCGCCTTGGTTCACCCCATCCCTCATCAAAGAGGACATGGAAAGACTTGGGCACAGAGGTGGGGATCCACCTGAACCACTATGAAGGTGTGCAGAGGCTTCCCCATCCATCCATTCCTTCAGGCCCGTGAAGAGGAGTGAGGGGCACTTACTGGGAATTGCCTGGATATGGAATGTTCTTAGGATCATGGACACAACCAGGTTGGGAAAGCCCTTTGAGCTCATCCAGTCCAACCGTTCCTCAGCACTGCCAAGGCCACCACTAACCCATGGCACTGAGGGCCTCATCTACATGGTTCTCCCATGAATATTCTCCCAGAAGCAATTCCCTTCTGGAATACCTGCAAAGCCCTGATACTGCTTTTGCTCCAGGGCACATGGAAATCCATGTGTTTTCCAGTACAGAATCATAGCATTATAGAATCATAGGAACAACCAGATTGGAAAAGACCTTGAAGATGGATGCTGGAATGGGTTGGCCAGGGAAGTTGTGAGTGCTCCATCCCTGGCAGTGTCCAAGGCCAGGTTGGATGAAGCCTTGGGTGCCATGGTTTGGTGTGAGGTGTCCCTGCTTATGGCAGGGGGGTTGGAACTGGCTGATCTTAAGGTCCTTTCCAACCCAAACCATTCTGTGATTCTATGATCAAGTACAAAAAGGCATCAACACCAAAGACCAGGACAGTGTTTCTGGTTGCATACCCATCCTGCAGAGTGAAGAGGTTTCACCAAGACCCCATAGCTCCTAAATCTGGCTTAGCAAGAGCAAATAATGAGTGATAAAGTGGGCTTTCAGCAGGTGGGCATTTCAACAGAAGGCTTGGTAGTGGGTGTATGTGTGCATCTGTTGAGTGTGTTTGGTCATACATAAGGCAATGGAGGTTTTAGAGGACAACATTGCACAAAGCAAGAGCAGCATAGGCTCAGAGGATGGTTTGGGTTGGAAAGGACCTTAAGAGCATCCAGTTCCAACCCCCTGCCATGGGCAGCGCATGTTATATTATATCAAAACAGCATGAGCAAGATGAGAGTATTGAGGTGCTCTACAGTAGGAAAGGGCTGTTACCTTGTGAAGGACTTACCAGGGTCTCCTGCACACCCATCCTCACTCAGCCTGTGCTGCCACATGTCCCTGTCTGCAAGTTTGGGCCATTGGGTTTTGCAGGCTGCTGTCTATGAGGATGAACAGGTCCGCCCCACTCTTGTGTTGCAGGACACAGAGGGCACATATACAGCTGCAGGACTGAGATTTGAGCCTTATCTTGGGGGTTCCCATAGGATCTTCCCCACTTGTGTGACCATGACCTGCTCCTCCCAGCCAAGAACATTATCCATGGACCTGCAGGAGGAACAGGGAGGCAGCTGTGGGAGAGACCTGACTCCAGCTCATCCCAGAGCCTGCTTGCAGGGCCAGCACCATCCCTCCTTAGCAATGCACCCCTAAGCCACCAAGCCCTCCAAGGCTGGAGCCTGGATGGAGCAGCCGATCAACCCAAGCATCCCCATGGCAAATCCTTGCTGGGATGTTAGCGGAGTTCACTGACAGGAGCCAGAGCAACATGTGCTGCAGCCTGCCCAAGCCAGACGCCCCGAGCCTGCCCTCTGTGCTGACTGCTTTTGTTCCATGCTTTATGGACAGGATGGCTCTGGATGGAAAGGTTGTGCAATGCTCAGCCACGGCCGTTGCATCACATCTCTGTTTGGGTTGGCAGAGCAGCCAGCAGCATCTTGACTTCATCTGGATCCCATTGACACCCATAGAGAGAAGCGGGGTTGGAGAGAGGTGGGGAGATGTGCATGGAAACCCAGCAGAGCCGGACCAGAGAACACCTCTGGTGGGTCCAGCCCTGGGCTGTTTCTCATTCGGAGAGTGGGGAGTTATAGGGAGAGGTGCTAAATAAGAGCTGAGATTTGTTGTTCTTTCCCTCTGGCCCACAACTCTTCCTTCCTAAAAGGGAAATGCATGATTCCATGACTTCAGGAGGTCTGGCATCTGGGAGTGAAGCAGCCAGCACCTTTTATAGGAAGTGGAGAGCAGAGATTTGACCATGCATGGTCAGTAGAGAGCCTGTATGATAGAAGCTCAATTGCAATGGTTTAGATGGAAGAGGTTACCTTTATTTCCCCTTGGGGCCATCTTGGCACAGCACAGGTTGCCCTGGGAAGGTCGCTGTGAGCATCTGTCAGATCCTGATGTGCTTTGCTCCGTGCCTCAGTTTCCCCTGCTCTGGAATAGGGCACTGCAAGGAACCTGCACAATCAGCTTTGATGGGAAGTGATGGAGTTGTCTCCACAGGAAGAAGAGAAGTCAGTCCCTGGGAGGAGGTGTTTGCTTTCCACATGGAGCTGCAGCTTGTTATTAAAGCAGAGCCAAAAAAGCCTCTTTGGGACAAGGCTGTGAGGAAAGGTTTCCATTTCTCCAGCTAAACAAGAAGGTTTGTGTCCTAAAGCTTCCTAAGATGTCCCATTACTGCCAATGGTCTCCATGGAGCAGAGGACACCTCCCACCATTGACACTATCACACCCCCTCTGTTGATCTACTGGTGGTGAAGTATCAGCTTCAGCTCATTTACTGGGGTGAATCTCTGCTTCCTCTGCATTTCCACCCCTCTTTAATACATCCAGGTCTGTTTCACTTCCAAGCCCCCTTGCTTTGGAATGTCCTGCGGAATCTGGTCTCATTCCTCATCCCCTGCTTTGCTACCGGATCCCATTTTCACATGGAGGTTTCTCATGACCTTCTGGATGCTCCCATGCGTGGTCTTGGCCTCAGTGCCTGGTGAGGATGAGTTCAAATGGCTCCTGCCTTCTGTTTCCTGGATGGAGGAAGGATCGGGAGTGGGAATTGTGTCCTGCTTGGTGGAACACAGGCTCAGTCTCCAGTAAAAGGACCTCAGAGGTATCAGCAACCAGCTCTTGGATGGGGAGAGGGTCCAGGCAGGCAGGTTGAGGAGCAGGTGTTGCTGTGGCTGCTTTCACCCTTCCCAGACCCTCCTGAGGATGGATTTAGGATGCTGAAGGTCCTTTCCAACCCAAAGTGTTCTGTGATCCTATTACTGCTACTAGCAGCTTGGCTGCACGTGTGTGGAGCTGGCACCCATCTGCTGACTCCTGGCCTCAGGTGGAGCCATCGCCCTGCAGTGAGGCTGATTCACTGTGTCATGAGTCCTCATTAGACACAACATGCTGGGTGATGAGCATCTGTGTTAGCAGGAAACACTCCATGGGCAGTAGCCATGGAGGAGCAGGGGATGGAGGCAGAGGAAGGTCCCATTTGCACCTTGAATCCTGTATTCAGTTCTGGGCCCCTCACTACATTGAGGGGCTGGAGCGGGACCAGAGAAGGGCAATGGGGCTGGTGCAGGGCCTAGAGCCCAAGTGTGATGGGGAAGGGCTGAGGGACCCGGGGGGGTTCAGTCTGGACAAAAGCTGATGCTCTGAGTGATGGGCGATAGTTGCCTTCCAACAGGCTCCTTGGCCTCATCTTTACACCATCATCGTTGCAGAACAAGGTTTCCCAGGGAAAACGATTTAGAATGGAAACCAGAACTGTTCTCGTACAAGAAATGTGGAGCTTTGGGGCTTTGTGCAACAGCATCAACCCATCCTGAGGAGAAATGTGGTCGAAAGCTTCACTAAAACCATTTTGCTATGGGGGGAAAGGGCAAAGGGGGGGATTCCTTTTCCTTTTGAATGAAAGGCTTCCCTGCAGTGTCTGGCAGAAGCTGAAGCTGGCTCTGCTCATTCCTATCTCCACCCGCTTCCAAATGCGCAGATGGGAACAAGCCTGTCTCGATACAGCAGAGATGGGAACCTGTGGCTGGTGAAATACTTGTGGGAGGTCACCATAACCCAAATCTACCCTCGCTTCCCATTAATTACAGCAGCATTCCCAAGTCCCAGCCATGTGGGATGGATCTGGGAATGAATCCAGGCTGCTTCATTCCCACATGTATGGTAAAATCACAGTGGTACCTCAGACAACAAACAGCAGCTGCTGGAGGGAGCAGAGCATCACACCCAGGCAGGCAGGACACGAGGAGACAGGCACCTCCCTGGTTTCTATGGCAACCAGTTCAGGTGTCACTAGTGGAGGGGATGCAGGTGGAGATGCCTCCCAGGGGGTAGGGGACAGGAGGATGGGGTCGATGCTTTGCCATGGAAGTTGTGAGTGCTCCATCCCTGTTGGTGTTCAAGGCCAGGTTGGATGAAGCCTTGGGTGCCATGGTTTAGTGTGAGGTGTTCCTGCCCATGGCAGGGGGGTTGGAACTGGCTGATCTTAAGGTGCTTTCCAACCCAAACCATTCTATGATTCTAGGATTCTATCCCACTCCCTGCCCAAGCTTCTTAGAGTTGGTCTCCAGCTTAGCCATAGCCATGCCCATACCTGGCCGTGGACCCTTTGGCACTGACCTTGGACCTGCCTCATCACCACCAACTTGCCTGATGGTGGAGCAGAGCTGTCATCCATGGGCCTTTTGTGTTCACCTTGTCCATGTCCTATGGAGATGGGCACCATCTGAAGTCCCTGCCCTATCTCCGTGCCCTGCCACCCAGCTCCTGGCTCTCCATCCCTCTGGGATGTAGCCTGCACATCACAGACTGCTGAGCTGATGAAAGCTGCAGCCCATCAGAGCTGTTAACATTACAAGCTGAAATCAGGTGGCATTTGCCCAACGCTCAAACAGGCAACTTCCGAAGGGAAAGTGGGTGTAATCCGTATGGAGAAGAAACCTGAAAGTATACATGAGGAGAAGCCATCTGGCAGATACCTATGGATCCCAGGGATGCTTGTTTCCTATGGAGCTCTATCTGCTGTGTCAGTCCACACACCACAGCACTTCATCAGCTAGAACAACACAAGGGAAAGGTCTGGTTGTGCTGTGTCAGGTCCTAGCATGGTCACCACCTCTTGCTGGGGCTACAGGCCCAAAGGGAAAGATCTAGCAACTAGAGAGCAGCACTGGGGCAGGACCATAGAACCATAGAATGGTTTGGGTTGGAAAGGACCTTAAGATCATCCAGTTCCAACCCCCCTGCCATAAGCAGGGACACCTCACACTAAACCATGGCACCCAAGGCTTCATCCCCAGCATCCCTCCTGCTCTCTGTTGGAAGGAGCAGGTTGAATCAGCTCCAGGGTTCAGTTTATGAGTTCACAGACAATGTGGAGAACAAACTTATGGGTTCAAACTTAGGGGAAATTCAGGTTGGATCTAAGGAAGAAGTTCTTCCCTGTGAGGGTGCTGAGTCACTGGAATGAGGTGGCCAAAGAAGTGGTAAATGCTCCATCCCTGGCAGTGTTCAAGGCCAGGCTGGGCAGAGACCTGGGTGACATGGTCTAGTGGAAGGTGTCCCTGTCCATGGCAGGGATTGGAACTAATTCCAACCTTGATCTTGAGGTCCTTTCTGACCCAAACCACTCTCTGATTCCATGATTCTAAGTTACAGTTGCTGGCTTATCCTCACCAGCACTGAGGGGCCTAACATTTGATGAGGAGCTTTGAAAGCATCACATTGAGCATCCAAATGTAAGGCATTAGCAAAGCAGCCTGAAAACCTTAGTACAAATCCCTTTCCAAACACCTCCTCGAAGATCTCTTTGAGCTGTTCCCTGACTTCAAAGTGTGTTCATGCCAAAACAAACCCCATCCTTCTAGCTCTCCAGAGCAGGTCCATGATCTCTGCTTCATGACCTGCCTGTAATCCACCCCTCATGTGAATGGCATCAGCCACAGATGGAGGGACAAGTCCCCAGCGGCCACTCAGTGCTCTGTGATGCCTAATTGCATATATACAACAGCAACTGTAATGATTTTCCTGCTGCAGGAGCTGGATGCTGTTAACATGTGTATTAGTGCCTGCTAATGAGCTCCCAGTGCTGCTCCTGCCACAGGCCTGGAGATGGATTACAGCACATGTGCTAAGCAGCTTAGTTTGGGTGGTAGTGCCCTGGGATGCAGGAAGCTGAGGGGGGAGCAGCAGGAAGGGGTCTAAGCTCACAAGTATTTCCCTGCCAGTGGCAGCAGGCTCACTTGATGCTGCTGCTGCAAACACTCTGCTCTTAATGCTGCCATTTCCCCCTCCTTGGTACATGCAGGAGCTGTGCAAGTGTTGTAATAGCTTTTCCTTCCTGCTAAAAGAACCCCAGCATCATTAGGGTTGGAAGGGACCTCTGGAGATCATCCAGTCCAACCCCCTTCCAAAGCAGGGGCACCTAAAGCAGGTTATACAGGACTGCATCCAGGCAGGTTTGGAATGTCTCCGGAGGGAGAAGAAGCAAAGAAAGCTCAGTAACCTTGGCTAATCCAACTGGTTTTCACCTCAATTCTCACATTGCAGCACAGGGCAAGGAGCAAAGCTCCAAAGCAGCCTCTTCCCACCTTTCCCCAGCCCTGGGAAGCTGGGACATGGGCTGTGGGGGGGGGAAAGGAACTGCTTTATCCTAACCTTGTGGTCTCCCCCCGAGCTCTGGGGGATGCTTCTCTGCGGTTGCCATAGAAATGCTGCACGGGGGGGGGATGCGAGATGTGCTGCTGCCATCTCCTGGAAGAGGCCTGGGTGGCGTGGGGTGGCTCAGAAGGAGCTGGGGAGATGTTGCAGGCTGAGCTCAGCGCAGGGACATGGGTACCAAGCCGTTTGGACCACAGCGGCACCCATGT
The DNA here is from genome assembly GCA_002631895.1 of Agapornis roseicollis. NCBI lineage: Eukaryota > Metazoa > Chordata > Aves > Psittaciformes > Psittacidae > Agapornis > Agapornis roseicollis. The sequence goes on from NDXB01011286.1 coordinate 25,379, forward strand.
GTTGCCACCTCTTATGGCCAGAAGCTTGCAGAGCATCACCCCAACATCAGATCGCCAAAGAAACCATGAACAATTCAAACAGCCATGACTCCATGGAATCACAGGATGGTTTGGGTTGGAAAGGGCCTTAAGATCATCCAGTTCCAACCCCCTGCCATGGGCAGGGACACCTTCCACACACCCAAATCTGCTCATGTGGTATTTTAGCCTTAGGGTTGTCCTCCGTTAGCTTCACCCTGGGGAGATTTAGGCACTTATTCTGCTGATAGGGCTCTCTGAGAGGATGCTGAAGCGCTGGTGAGGTCGGCTCAAGGATGGAGAATGGCTTGGGGGTGATGGCTCTTACAGGAGGAAGCTCTCAAGCAGTTACTCGTGGTCCTTAATGCACTAATGGAAGTAGCAGCAAGGAAGTACTCTCAGTAGTACAGGGTGGTGTGTAAGTCAGGCAGATGGAAGAGATGGGAGTGAGGTTGAGCTGTGTGCATGGAGGAAGCACAAGACAATGAACGTGGGATGTGTTAAGAGCTGCAGCTGGTGGTTGCTCGGTGTTACGACCAAGAGCTGTGGCTCTGCTGCAGATTGGAGTTTGTTTGGAAGCAGGAAGCCCACACTGAGCTGAGACCAGAGTGGCTGCTTTCATCCAGGTGGAACCCTCAGGTTGTGGATGGTTCCCTTGTAGCGAAGGTGAGGGGAATCATGGACCAGGATCTTCAATGACAGAGACCCAACGTGGGTCCCACTGTGGGGCAGCTGATGGGAGATGCAGCCTGAAGTCCTACAGCTGATTATTATGGGGACAAAGTGATCAGAGCTCAAACAGGACTGCTTGTGCTGGTCATAGACTGGTTTGGGTTGGAAGGGACCTTAAAGCTCATCCAGTTCCAACCCTTTCCACTGGAGCAGCTTGCTCCAAGCCCCTGTGTCCAACCTGGCCTTGAGCACTGCCAGGGATGGGGCAGCCACAGCTTCTAATGGCCAAAATCATTGCAGTATGACATGATTTTCAATGGGGGTAACCTGATCGTGCTAGGTTGTCATCACCCAGGGAAAGGTGTTCTCAGGAGCTGCTATGCCCCCTTGGGATGTCCACATCCCACCCTAGGGTTGACTTTGCACTGGAGCAGATGGGAAATGCCTGCACTATTTGTGCTGCCTGCTCAGCTTCAGCAGCACCTCCTGCAATCCCTTTTGCAGTGGTTGCCCCATCACAGCCCTTTTCCTTACTTGGAGCTTTCCCTCCACGATTCCCACTATTTCCCCTCGGCCACCTTAATCTCGCCTTCCCAAAGACCTCATGCAATACATGAGAAGCTCACACACAACAGTCCAGAGGAGCATCTTCTTAGCAAGAGAAGGGAAAAAGAACCTAAGTAACACAATGCTCCCCAGCTTTTCAGGTGTGGGACACTGTCCAAAGGTACCAGCACAACCAGGGCACCATGTCCTGCACTGAGCCATGCAAACGTGACTGCGGTACCTGTGCTCCTNATGAGAAGCTCACACACAACTGTCCAGAGGAGCATCTTCTTAGCAGAAGGGAAAAAGAACCTAAGTAACACAATGCTCCCCAGCTTTTCAGGTGTGGGACACTGTCCAAAGGTACCAGCACAANAGTCCAGAGGAGCATCTTCTTAGCAAGAGAAGGGAAAAAGAACCTAAGTAACACAATGCTCCCCAGCTTTTCAGGTGTGGGACACTGTCCAAAGGTACCAGCACAACCAGGGCACCATGTCCTGCACTGAGCCATGCAAACGTGACTGCGGTACCTGTGCTCCTCAGTCCCTTACCAGGCTGAAACGAGGCCATTGTTCTGCTCCATCCCATGACCTTAATTTGAAGCTGGCAGAGGTTTTCCTCTGAGACAGACCTGAACTCTCTGTCATTGCAGTGAGCCTGGATCCATCTGACCAGGTGTTCGAGGAGGAGATGCTTGTCCATCCTACAGTTCACATCCAATAGATAATCAAGGTCCTTTCCAACCCTCATGATTCTGAGCACACAGCATGATCTTCACTGCAATCATTCTGATCCTGCTTTTAGGTTAACCAGACTTCAGGCCACTAAAATGGTCTGAAAGAAAGAAGAAAGGGAATTCTGGGCCAGATCCTCAACAATGCTGCCCTGAGTACAGCCTAAATGACCTCCAAATAATGATGTCTCCAAAACTGGCTCTTCCCTGGAGCTCCTCTTAAAGGCTGGTTTTCTTTGCCACCTCCCCTGTTGATGGGGCAGGCCATGCCAGTCCTTTATCCATTTGGGATAACATCAAGCAAGCTTTGGTGACTGTATGTGCAAGCTCAGCACTTCTGAGAACATCAAACAGCTGTGCAGGTGCTTTCAGAAGGTAAGATACATCAGGGGCTGTCTAGTGTTAGGTAAGTGCAGATCTTTGACTCAGAAGGGATACGAACTGGGTTACTGGTCAACAAGTAAATCTGGAGTGGTTCCTCCAACCCACCACCAAACCAACCTGCCCCAGAACAAGAAACCTTGTTAGGGAACAGCTCTTCCCTATGAGATACTGCTGCAGGGTGTCCTGAGAAGCTGTGGCTGCCCCATCCCTGGCAGTGCTCAAGGCCTGGTTAGACACAGGGGCTTGGAGCAAGCTGCTCCAGTGGAAGGGGTCCCTGCCTGTGGCAGGGGTTGGAGCTGGAGGAGCTTTAACCTCCCTTCAAAAAGTAAAGGAGACAGAACAAAGCAGCAGGAATAATGTCCTGGGTTCAGCAGTTGCAGTCAGTTTTTCTTCTCTTTAGTAGCTGTGTTTTGACTTAGCCTGGGAACAAGGTTGATAAGGCCGATGGTTTTGGTTGTTGCTGAGCCATGTTTGCCCTGACCAAGGACTTTGTGAGCCTCATGCTCTGCTGGGGAGGAGCGGGGGGGCGGGAGGAAGGAGGGACAGAACCCAAACTGACCAAAGAGGTATTCCATACCATAGCACGTCCTGCTCAGGGGGTAACTGGGAGTTACCTGGAAGGAGAGGGAACTTCCCGGTCAGGCTCATTTTCGACAGGTGGTATTGTACCCTCTTCCCTTGTTTTCCTTGTCGTTACTATTATTGGTGATAGCAATAGTGATTTGTGTTATACCTTAGTGACTGGATTGTTGTTATCTGAACCTGTGGGAGTTGCATTCCTTCAATTCTTCTCCCCATCCTGCCAGGAGTGGGAAGGAAAGAGGGGAGGGCAAGAAAGGGGGGGTGGGGGGGTTGAGTGAGTGAACGTGCTGCCTGCCTGGGTTTAAAACACAATAGTTCTTTTTGGTGCTTAACGTGGGGCCCGAAGGGTTAAGATAACAACAGATCTGACACCAAACCCTTCTTAATTCTAACAAAGAGAGGGAGCAGGAGTAGATGTCCTTGCCCAAAGGTAATTCTGATGAAGGATTTGCATCCTTAATGAAGAGCGTGTGTAGAGCTTGGCTGAACACTGAGCCTGGTTCTGAGTTGTAAACTATAAACAGGTAACACTCACTAGCAAAAGTATAAGAAATCATAGAATCACAGCATGGTTTGGGATGTAAAGAACCTTAAGATCATTCAGGTCCAACCCCTTGCCATAGGCTGTACTAGAAGGGCAGAAGGAAGCTTCCACTGCAGTGAACATGGTGTTGTTATGTACATAGAAACTGAGTGTACTTTGGAGTGATTTCTGTGGATTTAAGGTAAAACCTCTGCTCTTTGACTGCCACACTGCAGGCTGTAACACTGCTACTGGCTCCATCTCATGAAACCCTTGAAGCCATTGAAAACACCATCTCTAGTAGAAATCTCTGCAACTCTTCCCATATTGTTTATTTTTATTACAAGAATAGTTTCAAACCAGAACAAAGATATCAGGTTAAAATCCATTTCTGAATAACAAGGAGACTTGGCAAGCCTCAAATCTCAAGTCATCTCTGCTGGCTCCCATTGTGCAGCACAGCAACAACATACCGATCCCTCACCTCAACATGCGGTGCTGCACCACACTCCTGCAGAGCACCCCATGCAGCAGCAGTGCAGACATTACAAAGGAACTGCTCTTCTTTCCACTGCTCTATTGCTATCTCATTGCAATGATGATGCAGCTTTCAGTCTCCTCGTGTTATCCCTAAGTCTGACAAAGACATAAGCAGCCCTTGTGCCCTCCCCAATTACTGTATAACCACATAGAGTCTGTTGACTTCAGGAAGGGGAATTAACAGGGCATCAATTAGCCTATTAAAAATTAATACCCTTGTGCAGGAGTTGTATTGACCCCTACCATTAATACATTAATCATCATTAACTTGTTCATTACATGACTCATAGGGCCATCCAAAACACAAACTCCATGGGGAGGGGGTGGCTGAGGCCCTCAGACCCACTTACTTGAAAGGATGAATCATCAGCGGCTGGTTGGGATCAGAAGTGGCCTGGACAAGCAATGAGGTGAGTTAAGCTTTTCCCTGGAGGTGTTTCTATCTCTTGGCGACAGAGAAATAACACAGCTTGGCTGTGAGCAAACCTTTTATACTACATAAACCAAGCAAAAATGTATACAGCAAACCTCTGGGAGCAAGTGCTCCTTCCAGAGCTTCAGTATGTATTTCAGTAAGAACAAAGACACTCACACTATCTGCTTTTTACTCTATCCTTCCAGTGTTGACACAGAAGCCAAAAATCAAGCTTCCCCCTACACACCTATTACTCTGGGTTGTTACGTGTCATTGCCACAAAGTTATGCAGCTCTAAGTGCAGAGCAAGCGTGGAGGATCCTGACTGCCATCAGAATCAAACATAACTGATGCAGACATCAATGTGGAAACAGTAAGGAATTTGGGTATAGGCACATGAGACTGCCAAGAAAGCTGTGTGCAATTCAGTGATATTCCTGAGGTACAGAGTGCTTTAGCCCTAGTTCTTGGCTACCTCTGTTGTACAAATGACTGTCCTATTTTATAGCATCTCGGGCAGGATGAAAAGCAAAACTTTCCATCAACTCCTGCAGCTGACACTTAAAAAGCACCATGACTGGACTAGTGGGGTTCCTGCTTGGTTTTAATTACGTGGCTAATTCATTACAAGGGTAAACACTTGCTGTATCTTTCTCACACGGGATTTCATGCCTTGGTTGAAGCAGTGGCTCTGCTGTCGGGCTGGAGGTTGATGAGGGAATTGCTTGCTTGGGCCAGCTCTGCGATGGAGACTCGTCCTCGCTGTTTGATGTACTGAGCCACGGCAGCCATCTCCTCTGGAGTGATGTAGATGAACTTTCCTCTGTCATCAATCACACCTACAGGGGGAAAAGAAAGGACCTTGAAGTCAGCACTTGGGCTCCTCTCACTTCCCCACTGACATCAGTCGCTTCTTTTGGAAGGGCCATTCAAACTGCTGAGGCTGCATATCATATCTAGGGCAGGCAGAACAACGCGCCAGCAGCCAGGCTTTTATCTCCTCTCTACTGCTGGGTCTTTGAGCAGGGCTATGACAATAGGCAAGTACCTTGGTGAGAGTGTGTTCAAAGTAACACATTCTTTTTATTGTATACAGCTATTTGGAAGTAACTGCTGTGGTACTCCAGGTATGTAGTTTTGGTGCTGATGTTCTGGGTCCTCAGGGGGCTGGTGGAAAGCAGGAGGGTTCAGGCGGTGCTTCAGATCCCCTATGGGGCCCAGCTCAGCCATTCCAACCTGCCCTCTGAAAGGAAATGAAGCTCAATTCCCGTATTTCAGTTGCACCATCAAGAATGAGATTAGATCTCTCTGTTCCTAATGCGTTACAGGACTATACACAAGGCAGAAAGCCTTGCTGCGTGTCTTTGAGGCCCCAGACACAGACAAGACAGTAGACACCCTTTATGCTTTGATTCAGAGCACTTTAAGTCATTTGAATGAGTATCCACATACACTCACTAAGATAGCTCATTCCCAGCCATAAACCACAGCATCAGGTCAATAGATGCATGTGTTGGCACCTTCCCGGACTTCATCCCTGGAAATAAAAGGACTGCCCAGCAGTAAACCAGACTTGTGCAGACAGGGAGCTGCCCACAGGTTCAGTCTCTGCTTACATTCCAGCTTTGATTGTGTGGGCACATGGCTAGGAGCAAGCACTTCTGTATCCTGGAGAGCTCTGAGATGTTTGCCCTCCCACAGCATGCCCTACCCTAGTCTTGGCTTTAGCCACAGCACCATTGAAACAGGTTTGCAAACCACCCCCAAAACATCCAAGGGATTCCTCCAAATTCAGGATTCAGAAGAGAGCATTTTTAGCTGGCTCTGCAACTCCTGCAGGCCTTCAGCAGGGCTCAGGCAACACACAGAAGCCTTCTGCTGATTCCTGCACTGTTGGGAAAATTCACCCTCTGCCTCTGGATAATGTATCCTAGAAGCAATCATGTCCCATTGTGCTTTAAATAGGAGTTGAGTAGGGGTAACAAAAATCATAGAATCCAAGCCTGGTTTGGGTTGGAAGGGACCTTAAAGCTCCTCCAGCTCCAATCCCTGCCATGCAGGGACCCCTTCCACTGGAGCAGCTTGCTCCAAGCCCCTGTGTCCAACCTGGCCTTGAGCACTGCCAGGGATGGGGCAGCCACAGCTTCTCTGGGCCATCCCCCTGGGCCAGCGCCTCAGCACCCTCCCAGGGAACAGCTTCTGCCTCAGAGCTCAGCTCAGGCTCCCCTCTTTGGGCAGGTTCAAGCCATTCCCCTTGGCTTGTCCCTACAGGCCCTGTCCAAAGCCCCTCTCCAGGTTTCTTGTAGGCTCTCTTCATGTCCTGCTAGGATCCTTTACAGTTTTAAACAGACATTACTCTGGAAGTCTCTCTCTCATATAGCAAAGGAGTTCTCTCTCATATAGCAAAGGAGTTCTCTGTACCACCTATTCAGCAGCTATCATAGAGTCCCCTTTGCGTTTTGGCTGTCACCTGTTAGAGTGCCATCTGCCATCAGGTCCTGGATTCTATTAATTGCATCCTGTTCATAAAAGAAAAAGGAATAACAAATGGATCAAGAGGGAGGCAAAAAACATTTCATGCATTCAGATGAATTACAGGTGGAGGCTTAGATTTAACTGCTCAGCATTAAAATCTTAACTGAAGGATACACGTATTTCCACACAGATGCAATGAGCCTTTTGGTTTTAGAAGGATGAAGTAAGCTCCTACATTCCAGGGTGTTGAAATAACTTCCCTACCTCCAAAAGAGACTTCTATTGCTAGGTTGATTCTATTGCTGGCTGATTCCAGGAACTGGGGTGGTTACAGCAATCTTCCCAGGGAATGGCTGTATAGTGCCAATGCAAATCTGAATACACTCAATATATTCCAGAGCTTTTTATATTTTCCTCTCCTCCATCAAAGAGGAAATCTCTTTTACCAACCCAAAGCAACAACTCATTGCATTTATTGTGGGTTAACTCAACAGCTACTCCAAGCACGCAGATCCATTACACCTTAAGCTAGTATTTCAGCCTTGGTTTCCACAGTTCTGCCTCTCCCCTTTCTTGTATTTATGTGACTGCAGAAGCAGACTATAGTTTAGATTTCAACCACATCAATTCCCTTAACTGACTCACTGATGCTTAAATGAGGTTCTGGTTTAAGAGAGGCAGGGGCACAGCAGCCTGGGCTTAACAGCAGCGCACACTGCCATGAAAGGGCATCCTGAGATCAGAACAACAGAAAACATTGATCACTTAAGAGATATACACCATGTGTGCTATAACTAAAATGAACCAAGACACAGGTACTCTTCTGAGTTAAACTAGAAGAGGTTTAGAGAACAGAAAAAGGACAGGAGGGTGAGGGGTTGGGGGTGGAACCAGCCTTTGCTGATCTCCATCAAAATCCAAGCATCTTCAGCGATGCCAAGACACTGAGATAGGTGTTATCCTTAATAACCCACTTTCTCTCCTCTCCTTTTAAACCCATTGTTTCACTTGCACCCCAACAGTTAGTACTTACCTGTGTTCTTAAACCCAAATGTGAAGCCAAGTCCTCCAGCTGGATGACCTTTGTTTTCTATGGGAACAGACAAGAGTTAACTGCAGCTGATGAATTAAAGGGTTAGCATACTTCCTCTGCCTTCAAACAAAAGATACATCTAATAGACAAAGCAGAACCTGTCATTCTACTAACTCTGTCTAATAAGCACATTTCTCTGATGAAAAAACTAACTTATATTACTTAAATCAGTCTGCCTTGAGGAAAGACTGAATGCTCCAATGCATTTAAGTGAAGACTCAAACACTTTTGCTAGTGTTCATCCTGAATCTTTCCTTACATAGTGGAATGCTCATGGCAGGGGGTTGGAAGTAGATGATCTTAAGGTCCTTTCCAACCCAAGCCAGTCTGATTCTATGATTAGGAGGACAGGATGAGCACAAAGACAAGAAACAGCCACGGCTCTGCTGCCTGAGCTTCTCAACAATACTTTTCATTTCCAGTGTGCATTAGCCAGATCCCTTTTTATTTGAGAGATGTTTCAAAGTACCTTTGAAAGTGATCACTGGTATATCAATGCATACATAAAAATCCAGGCAGGACTGGCAGCATTAAGTGCTTTAGTCTGTTTTACTAATGTCATGAGTATTAATGCCATGGTAATCTTCCTAAGCAAGTGAACACCTTATTAAAGTTGTCAGTGTTGGAAGCGTACTGCTAACATGTTCCTTTGCAGGCAGTGCGATGACCTGAGAGCAAAGGCAGAAGCAGGAACTGCAAATACTCATTTCATTAGTGACAGAGATTCTTAGGGCAGCCTCTCGGTCAGGATGCAGCCATCACTGCTCACATCTGGTTTTATGCTACTCTGTAGCTTCAGAGAATCACAACTCATGCACTCATCTGGAGCTACTTGGTTCCTGTTTTGTGATCTGCAGGAGTTCTCAACACTCAACTGTTTAGATGCAGTAAAAGGATGTTGCTATTTGTAAGGAGCTTGGAAAACAACACTTTAGAAACATTCTGGACTACGCTCCTAAGAGCTCATATATTACAGCCACATCTGCATCTGTAGAGCTGCATCTACATTATCAGGTGCAATACTTCTAACATAAACGCATTTGGTTCTAAACTTGGAGGCCACTGAAGAAATAGAGGCTGCAACAGATAAAGCTTCTTAGTTAATAAAATCAGCCCCCCCCCCAAAGCCACACATAGACTTAGTAGTTGTGAAGTTTGATGCAGCCAAGCTAGAGAACTGAATACCATGGACTGAACGCATGGAATTGGAACCAGTCCATGGAATTCAGTTCTCAGAGCTGGGAACTGCCAAGGTTCGTCACATCTTCTTTTAAAGGATGGGGGGGGGTGGGGGGTGGAAAGCCACAGAAACAAGAAAAGCAGGATTTAAACCTTCAAGATATTCACCCTCAATGACCAAGTTTAGTGGAAGCTTTCCAAAATAGATCCTGCTGTGAATAAGAGCCCAGAGGGTAGGGTGGAATTAGGATGCATTCCCCACACACACTCAAATGTAATGACATTGAGGTCCCACTGAACAACACACTTCATGTTCGAGAGACAGGCTTAACTTTCACTGAGCAACATACACACATCCACATCTAATGACTTCATTTAATTTCAGGTGTGATTCTGCTGCTGTTCTCAGCAAGGGATGGAACAGAGCAAGAGCTCCCAGGATTAAGATGAGTATGAAGGGGGGTTTTCTGTCCTTACCTTGTAAACATCATTTCTGTTAAAGGAAAACCAGGAAGGGGTAAAGCCTCTGAACCCTTCACTATCACTTTCAGATGGCTGTTTCAATACACAGGCTGTAACTCAGATGCATTCAGTGATACCCTATCAAGCTGGGTGAGAACAGTTTGATGGACAAAGTGCAAGCTCCTATTTTCCTGGGGCCAACAGAGCCAGTGCTCCACAGGCAGGGAACTGCTCAACCACTCTTTAACCTCTGCCTTTTGAAGCACTCAGAGAACTCACAGAGCTGGTTTGGAAGGTGAGTTGTGCACTAGGTAAAACCATAGAGCTCCCACCAAGAATTGCTTATTCTGCTTATGGCTGCTGTGAGAAGCAAACACAAAACTGCAGCAGAGATGGTGTCACAGCCTGAGCATAACTTGTCACTGCAGCACATGGGTTAAACAGGTTGTGAGGCTGCTGTGAAACCCCCATAGGAAGGAAGATGCTCTGCTTTCAGACAAGCAGAATTGGGGGGTGTCAACCCACCTGGTACCTTTAAGAAAAATCCCATTTAAAGCAACTCCATGTGGCAGAGCTGGAGGAAAGAGGCTGCATTTTATTTCCAACACCCATTGGAACAAAGCATGGGGTGAATTATCTCCAGCTACTTACACCAATAAAGTTATTCAACAGGAGAGCTACATTACATTGGCTTTTAATTCATACATTTTCAGACCACTTGCAGCTTAGCACTGCTTTTTGATATAACTCAGTTTCTGTGACTAGAAGAGATGGGAGCAATACATAATCGAGATATTAAACACTTAATATTAAATAGATTAAAACCAGTATTAAAACTTGTAGAAAAAAGCAATGCCCCAGTTCTGCAACTCAGCTCCACAGAGGAAATCAGATGTCAAAGTGCTTCTGAATGAGGTTTTCAGCCTGTGCTTAATTTCTCTGACGTCAAGTAGAAGTGACTAATATAAAACTACACATGTGTGCTCAAACACTGAACTGAGAGTTTGTGACTAATCTGTTCCAACCACCACAACCACCAAGGCAACATGCACAATACAACCCTCCTTCGTTACCCCTTGGAAACGCTCCCAATTTTCATGGAAGATCCCAAGGGACACTGAAATATCCTATTGTTCTACCTACTGTTGCCCCAGGGCAGCTGTTCATCAAAAAAGAACAGCACATTTTCCTTAAGCTTAGCAGTATCATGCAAGCATCAGATAGGAAGAGGTGAACTGGGATAACAGTGCATCAAGTAGCCCACAGTAACTGAGACAGAGGGTGGTCTTGACACGGCCAGTTCAAAGTTCCCATCTCTTTCACAGAAATCCCTCTGGCTCCTACGGAAAACAGAACATTGAAATCCCTGCATGCTTGCAAAATGAAATGTGCCATCTGATGGTTCTCTGCTGCCCCATGGTTTTATTTAGGCTTTTCTAACATGTTACCCATAGCTTTTCCAATCTATTCTCAGCTGTCTCATCTGCTTCTGGTTGTGGTTCTGATCAGAGCTGACTGGCTTCAGCTGGGGTCTTACTGAACAGGAGCTGTTTCTGTGTGAGCTGCAGCAATGAAGGTATGTCCTAATCTGAGTGCTACTAGCTTAGATATTTCCACATTACTACCAGAGATCATGTTAATCAGGAAGCTCCTGACAGAGGCAAACCCAGCAGCCTCTCACTGCAGCATGATGGTAATGGGATACACCACCAAAGTGCCACTGACACAGGAGGCAGAGAGCAGCACAGCAAAAGATGCTTGTGCCACAGATGTGCAGTGACTCTAGATCAAGCAAGGCATTGGAACTGGATGATCTTTAAGGTGCCTTTCAACCCAAGCCAGTCTGTGATTCTATGAGCTGTTCAGACTTTCACGGCAATCACTCAAATTCACTCCTTGTGGAGAGATACCCATGAGACAAATCTGTTTAAGTCCATGGTTTTGCTGGTGTAATGGACATGCAAAACAGGCCCAGACTGTGGATTAAAGGAATGATTAGAAAAGCTGTGGCTGCCCCATCCCTGGCAGTGCTCAAGGCCAGGTTGGACACAGGGGCTTGGAGCAAGCTGCTCCAATGGAAGGTGTCCGTGCCCTTGGCAATAGGTTGGAACTGGATGAGCTTTAAGGTCCCTTCCAACCCGAACTACTCTGGGATACTACAATTAGGACTTCACTAGTATACAAGTGATTTGTTTACTAATGAAGCCTTTCACACACACACCATGCACTGTCAGATAAGATTCCAGTTTCCAGGAAAGGAAGGAAGGGGTTCATTAGGACAAAAGATTTGCATAACACTGTTAGAGTAAGAGTAGAAAAATGCAGTTGACCTTTGATACATCAATTGTGGAGAAAGAAGCATTGTCCTTACAGGTCAAAAGCAGAAATCCTCCTGAGCACACCAGAGCTTTTAAATAACCAACCATACAATACGCTGAAAGGGAGACTGACACACCATGTTAAAACAAGTGATCTGCTTAAAGATCCCTTCCAAACATTAAAACAACATTGCAAATTGCATAGATTAAAAACAAGAGAAGAAATGGCATGAGGAGTTGAGTTGACCTTTACAATGCCAGTGTTTCAAACACAAACACATCCTGCATGGCAGCCACCCGCTGGCACAGCAATTCTCATTCACGCTGAGCTGAGATGTAGAGATTTTCTAAATCAGTAGCTGAGGTTCACAAACAAAAGAGCCTGAATGTCCCAAATCCCAGTCAACAGCAAACATCGCTCTTCATAAACAGGGAAGGTGATCCAGCAGGGACAGAGTTCATAACGCTTGTCCTTATGAAAGAGGGTTAAGAGCTGCAATCCTGCCCCCAGAAGCCAAGACACAGCTATACTTACAAACCATTTTAACAATGATGGACATGCTTATGCATGGTTAAGTATATAAACCAGGCTTTAGCTAAGGTAGCACTTTTGTTACTTATTGAAGTAAATCAAAGAGGGAGTAAAGATTTGCCTTTTTTCTGCAGCTCAGCTCTTCGCCAAAGGTCTTTTATACAACCTAACAAGTATGGAAAGAGGAGTAAGACCAGTGGTAGCTTACCTTAATGTATTCCAGAAATTCCATTAGGAAGCTGCGAGACTGGATACAGCAGGAAAACAAGTGTTAGTTTAAACTCATAAACATTAAATGCATCACAGCCTTGTTCAGCCTGCATCCTTCCAAAGCTTTAAGCATGCACTCAGAGAGGTTTGGAACTGGAAAAGAATATGCATCTAGATTTAATCTTAACTAGGAATCTATGAGAGGTATTTTCTAAGGCACAACGTGGCTCAAGTACAATTTCTGTTTCAGAAGGAAATCTTCAGTTCTTTAGTTCTTCACATCCTACATACCCCAGAATAAGCACATCTGGGTGAGTTTGTGTATTAAGTTACGCACACACTGAGGACATTTTGTACAGAGGCAGAGTACAGAATGATTGAGGAGACAGAGCTCATGCAGATGGTCAAGGGTAGCACACAGCTGTGCAACACCTGTGAGAGCTGAGCCCGTTTTCAAAGCCACGCACCTGAAATCCGGCATTTCAATATACGCAGCTCAATTTTCAAAGGCAAACACAACAATGTGCATTTGAGTTAACTGGGGATCAAGTTCCTCTGCAGCCCTGGAAATCAATCAGCCTTCATTAAGTGCTTTGCTCTGGACTCAGGACCTTAATTTGCAGCATGAGTTCCAGCATGTTGGCCTCAACACAGGGCAATCAGCTCTTTGTAACACAGGGCAATCAGCTCTTTGTAACAGGATGCTAAAACACTTTGGTACATCACCCACCACATGGCAGAAGGGTGGTTTGCCATTTTTGCAAGGCTGAGGTCTCCAAATAACCACGTCCCTGTTCTTGTTTTTGAGGATGACTTTTAAATCACCTACTGTTAAAGTTCTAACTCCTCACCCCTACCAACGATAATCTTGCATTGAGATCCAGGCAGGATCAACTGCTGTCAAGCTCTTCTGAGTGAAGAACACCCATCTCTGCTCCCACACAGAGAAAGATTAATATCTCCTTGACAGGCAGCTTTAGGAACACATTCTGGCTCTAAAGGGTGGTCTAAAGTGGAGCAATTTAATATCTTAATGATCTTCTAACAGGCAAGCATGCGTTTCTGAAGGAACTTGCAATAGAAAGTATGCATTTTGCTGTTCTCTGCATCTTAAGGAAATCCCCATCACCGGATACAACTTCTCAGGGAATGGTGGAGGAATTACGTTAATGGAAAGGGATCCATAGTGAGATCTTGTGACTGATGTCAAGCAGCATTGACTCATTACCAACTCCTCAGCCCAAAGCACCCTCAATCACGCTAAAGCCAACTCCATTCAACTCAAGAGGGTCATTTTGGCAGAGGAGCAAATGCATTGGGCAGCCCAAATTTGGCAGCTTCAACTCAAGAGCACTTTGAGCATTTGATAGCGATTAAAATGAGACTAACAGGTTTTCAGCAGGCAGGAGAAGAACACTGCCTCCCACAGCACCGAAACTTCAAGTTTGCTGTGATATTATGTCAAGTACCACGTCTCAACCACCATCCCCAGCAGTGCGTCTGCAGGCAGCCACAGCAGGAGCATGTGAAAACGTTATGCATGAGTTTGAAATAGTCAACCATAGCAATCATTTGCAGCATTGAATGCCCAGTTTTCCACTGGATAACCCACAAGCACACAGATTATGTCTTGGGAATTGTCTTAACAGCAGCCTCTAAGGCAAGAGGCTGGTTTTTCATTTGATTTCACAACAGCTCCATTGGTCTAGAGAATAAAACCAAAACCAAGCAATTCCCCCCAGATATGTGGGCAATACCAAACTCCAAATTTAGCCTTACTTTCATCTGGCCCACTGTATGTGGGCAAGGCAGAGCTGATGACAGTAAAAGATCATCTGAATTCCAGAATGAGTTTTATTTCAGTGCTTAGATGAAGGGAGGAGAGACCTAGTTTCAGCAATATGCATTTAGCCTCAGCACTCTTAAGTTGTAGGAGTCTGGTATGAGGAACTGCAGCATTCCCCAGGAATACTCCAGGTTAACCCGTGCCATTACACAATTTAGCTTTAACAAGCAAAACTATGTGGCTGACTCCTGCTTTAAAGCTCTTTTTCATGAGACAAAATGCACTAAGGACAACCCGAGTCTTAACAAAGAGAAAGGAAACTGCAGGAACAGCCTAAGACACATACCTGTTCTTCTGTCATTGATTCTTCAACCCCTTCCTCTTCAACTACAAAACTCTCCTTCAGCTTCAGGTACTCTTCATACTCTCTCTTTTCTTCTTCTTCCTTTGCCTTCCTTTTTTCTTCTTCCTGTATGGAAAAGAGGACAAGCAGACAGTTTGCTCCTCCCCATATCAGGTTTAAAGTAAAGTCGCATCTTCTTTATCTGGTTTTACTAGGACAGGCAGCAGATTCTAACAGGTTCATAAAATGAATCTTGATGGCACCATTAATTTCAGAAGCCACCCTTCAGGTAGTAACCATCTCTCACAAGGCAGTTAAGCTTGCACACAATACACCTAGGCTGGCTCTTAACAGATCTGAAAGGGAGAAAACCCCTCTTATATTGCAACCTGCTTGCTTCATTTGCATGAATAGGTTTCTTCTGCAGATCCCATGACAGGAAGTCCCTGCCCCAACTGTACTTTTGATGCAACATCCACATTGTCAGTCACTGCCCCAGTTCTGCTCTGACATGCACTGTGCCTTGGGTGCAAACACAAAGAACAGTGGGGTTACACTGGTCTCCATTTGTGTGTGAGAAGAAACTGGCTTGTAGAAGAGCTTCAAGTAAAATCTCTTCTGATTTACAAGCAAACTATGTCTACATGGAGTGTAAGGAACTGTAGTTCTGTATAAAGGAACTGTATGAAGTATTTTAGGTATAGGAAGCAAGATGTGATTGTATTTAAAAAAAGGAGGTTTTACATGTTGGATTGTTAACCAAAACCTATAGCCTCTGCTTTTAGTTAACTGCAATACAAGCTCTTTCAGCTACCCACCCTGATAGAAATGTTAAACGTTCAAAAGCAATGATGCTGACCCAGCAAACCCCAAGGCAGTATCAGTGAAACTATGATGCATTGTATAGAATAGCTGCACATTCCCAAAGCAAAACTCTGGTTAGAAGTTTTGGAATGTGATAGATCACTTGAATGTTTCGAGTAAAACCAGGGTTTTATTGGTTTACTTTGGGTTTGTTCTTCTCCAAAACACTTCACACATGTAACATCACACAGAAGGAAAATGCTTCCTTATAGAACAGTTTCTTCCACAGAGAAACCCATGTTTGTCCAGCACATGGTACAATGAGAGTCCCATTTGCTATCACACTGCAAAGGCTTGATTAAAACCAGGAAAGATGAGTCCTTGAAACTGTAATGACAATCTCAGGGCATTCCTTCACTGTTAGCACAGGAACTAATCTCTCAAAGAACAATTACATTGATTTCTAAATGCTTACCATGCTGCATCTTTGACACTAATATGGTAATTGCTTCCTTAAATGGCTGGGAAACAAACCCTTGTTCCATTAAATCAGGAAGAGACAGGAACAGGTCATTAGGTATACTGAAAACCATCCACATTAAAAGAGTTGACACATAAGGCCAAAACCACCAAGGGCCACGAGGATGAGCAGGGGCTGGAACACCTCCTGTATGGAGCCAGGCTGAGAACACTGGGGCTGTTCAGCCTGGAGAAGAGAAGCTGCATGGAGACCTCAGAGCAGCTTCCAGTGTCAGAAGGGGGTTACAAGGATGCTGGAGAGGGACTCTTCATCAGGGCCTGTAGTAATAGGACAAGAGGTGATGGGTTCAGACTGAAACAGGGGAAGATCAGGTTAGATATAAAGAAGAAGTTCTTCCCTGTGAGGGTGCTGAGGCACTGGAATGGGTTGGCCCAGGGAAGTTGTGAATGCTCCATCCCTGGCAGTGTTCAAGGCCAGGCTGGGCAGAACCTTGGACAACATGGTCTAGGGTGAGGCATCCCTGGCCATGGCAGGGGATTGGAACTCAATCATTTTAAGGTCCTTTCCAACCCTAACTATTCTATGGTTCTGTGATATCAGAAATGGGGATGGGAGAACTGCCCTTCCATAAAACCTGAAAATGTGCTTGGTCTCAATTTTATCTAATCAAACTCCCAGAAAGGCACAAAAAGGAATGCTACCGACATGCAGCTGTGAAACAACAGGCCTGGAAGGATCTTACTGCACACACAAAGGCAATCCTAACTNTATTTTAAGGTCCTTTCCAACCCTAACTATTCTATGGTTCTAAGATATCAGAAATGAGGATGGGAGAACTGCCCTTCCATAAAACCTGAAGAGAAAATGTACTTGGTCTCAATTTTATCCAACCAAACTCCCAGAAAGGCACAAAAAGGAATGCTACCAACATGCAGCTGTGAAACAACAGGCCTGGAAGGATCTTACTGCACACACAAAGGCAATCCTAACTTTCAAACCACTCTCTCGTGACAAAACCTACAGATCAGAGGGAGCTCCCGAGACAAAACAAGACCATTTTCTGGGTCATTCCTCACCATAACATTTAGCCCAATAGCAGATTTTTTCCTTATAAGCACTACAGGTGCCAAGAACAACAGAACCCTCTTCCACTTGGGAGTGACAGCAAGTCTTTGCTTCTTGCGAGGGCATTACATTTAATCTTGCTCTTGGAAACAGAAGACTAACATTCTTCCCCTGGTCTGCTACAGAGATTGGAATTCTACAGGATTTGAAATGAGGAAGAAAACAATCATGGCAACAGCTGAAAATTGCTTTGGTAAGTAACTTCTAGATGGTTCTATAAGAAAATGCCAGCATACAAAGTCCCATTAATAACTGAGAGCAGCAACAACTGAGAAGCATTTTCCTGTTTCTGGAAGCTCTAATGATAAATGAACAAGGCTTGCTCCTGTCTTCTTTGCCTACTTGAAGAACATTAACTTCTGCTTTATTTAAGCACACCAGCACTTTACTGTGTGTGCTTCCATTTCCAGCACATGCAGAAAAGTGGCTCTGTTGTGCGACTGGCAGAGCCCTCAGCTCCCAGGCCTTGTTTTAAGGTGTCCTTAAAAGCCACCATGAGTTCGTTTTCCAGATCCTGAACTCTGATGCTACCATCAGCAGAACGTTTCCAAGTGGCCTGCACCACCACTTTGGTATCTGAAGCGTGTCAGGCCTCAAAGCCTCATGTTTCCTGGTGGCTGTAGCCTCCTCCTTTAACAGTAAGTATTTCCAGAAGCTTTTTTATCTAATAACTACAGATCCCAGCTGTTTCCTGCACAGTCTCACATGCTTTGTTACCTAAATTTACCTATGATTCAATCCGGAGAAAAAGAAGGATTTAGCCAAACTGTAACCTGCTTCAAAGCCAAGAGGAAAGATGACTTTGCATGACTGCACTGGGAGAAGCAGTCAGCGAGTCAGGCTGCTGTCAACACGTATTCTCAGCTATTTTATTCCACCATAACACTCATGCCCAAGTCATGCAGGAGTTGCATGGAAGGTGCAGGGTCAAATTTAGGCAGGTTGCATTCCCACAGAAAGCAGCCTGTCTGTATGCACAACCCACACATGGAAACAATCTCAGCGCCCCAAGGGTCTGTGGATGAAACAGAGCCAAGGGCTTGCTTCATGCAAGTCACACAGAGGGCACTCAGCTCAAATACAAGTTTAACTCCCCACATCTTTATCAGTCAGGTTTCTTTGCCCATCCCCATTCTGATCTCCTTATCTGCTGTAGTGAAGTGGTAAAGCATGTGGCTTAGGGGAGAGGAGAGCTGGGCCACCTCCCTTCAGCAATGGGTGCGGTGCTGGGGAAACCCCAGCCCCATGGAAATTTGGTAACTGCAGATGCTCACCTGCAGCTGCTGGGGTTTCATCCAACCAGGTTTGCTCCCCCCCCCCAAATGTTACCCAAACTGGGGTCTTGCTCCAGTGTAAAGACTTCTTTTTGACCAGTTTAATACAGTGCATGTGAGGAACGAACTCTCCCACTTGATCATATCATTACTGAAATATAAATAGTAAAGTTAAGCACACAAACCTTCTGCTTTCTCTTTCTGACAAAACATCCCCATGGTCACTGCTGGATCAACTGTACCTCTGCTTGCTTGCTGCAAGTCTGGTCGGCATCAACTTCCCACTGCAACCCATCCCAGCCCTTCCACTGATCCCCAGGCTCCCTCTGTCCCACCTGCCAATCAAGGACCTGGATTTGTTGTGAGGCTCCTTTCAGATCATTGCCTTCTGTTCACTTCTTACCTTGATGACAATTATCATTTCCAAGGCATCTAAAGCATTGTAAGAGCCTGTAGGGCCAGGCCAAGGGGAATGGCTTTAACCTGCCCGAGGGGAGACTGAGATGAGATGCACAAGAGCCCAGACTTTCACCATGTGAAATCCACAGCATCTTGAAAACTCTTTCAGGCTTAGAGCTGGAAGCAGACCTTGACTCTTGGGATCACAAATCCCAAATCACACTTTTGGGATGCTGTTTGAGTAACAGCACTGGTCTGGGCTTGTTGACAGGTTATAGCCTTTGAAGGGTTATCACACATTACTGTTTTTAGCAAAGGGCAAGGACCTTTGCAGTACTACCCACCAAGATGATATCAAACCATCACTTCCAGCTCTGTGTAACCCCTTTAAGGTGGGACTGAGACAAAGCAGTATCACCCTGTGGAGTAAGTAGCTTTTCTGAGAGCTTTGCCTAAGCAGCTTTCCCAGAGAGCAAACTGGCAGCTGTGTGCTGTGCCAGCTCTCCTCCAGATCAGATAAAGCACAACTTGCTGACAAACAAATCACTTATAGGCAGCTTATTCGACTGCTAAGTGGAAGGGATCTCATTGCTGGTAAGGAAGGGAGAGCAAACACTGGACTCTCTTCACCCACCACCTACTATGAGTCGTTCCCTGTTTGTGGCCATTTCTTTAACAAACAGAATGAGAAAGAACATACTGGTTCCTATGCCAAATGCGTTGAGGATCACAGACCAAAGAAACCCTCCTTGCAGAGCATCCAGTTTTGTGCTGTTAGTGCAAGGAAGCAAAAAGGGACCTTACAGCAAACAGTTTGCCATAGAGCAGATGGATCTCCAGGATTCCTGCCTCCCTCCCTGTTTAGACACACAATGAATACCTTTAGAAAGGGAGATGTTCATCATCCCCTCAGAATCAGGACAGAGTAAGTTTGCTGCAAACTTGCATGACTCGGACTTCCTCAGGAGAAACTAATGCTTAAACTGAAACTATGCAGTAGTCCCTCATTGGCCTCCAGAAATACGCTGTTCACATACAAACAGTGGCTATAAATGCCAAACAGATAATGAAAACCTCAGCTGGAAACACAAATCTTGATATTCATATAATGCTACAAGTATCCCAATCACCATTTGAAACCTGGTGCCTATTCTGATCAAATACCAAATCAGAGAGGCAAAAATGTAGGGTCTTAATTCACAAAAGCTTCATCAGGACCCTTAGGATCATGAACTGATCCTCTATTTTTATGGCTCTGAAGATCAGACCACTTTATTTAGGCACTTAAATGCTGAAGTGAAAGCCTAAATGGGTTTGCCCTAGTTGGGAGGCTTTGGACACAGCTATGCTTGAGCAACACAGACCTTGTTTTAATGTAACAGCAAACAAACACCAGTCCCCTCTCCTGCTGTGGGGCCTTTTGTTTCACAGCAGTTAAAAGCTTGCTTGCTGGACGACTGGTAGTTTCTCTTCTGTATCAAGCTTTGCTTTCCAGAGCAGTTCATTCTGTGATGGATTTACAGCAACATGCCCTGTTCAACACCACGTTTTAATATGGAATGATGATAGCTGTGAGCCCTGCATCTTCACAAGAGCTTCCTTAGTGTGGCAAAGCTAGGCTGAGAGAGTAAACTAGGGAAAAGAAAAGCTCTTCAGAGAGCAACCTGCAAAGCTTTGTATGAAGGCACTGTTTTGCAACATCAGAGGAAGTTCGCTGTCATTGATAAGGTGTCGGTTGGTAAACCATCTCACCACTAAAAAACTCCAAGAGTGAAAGGGAAATCCCCAGGGGTAAAGCAGAGCTGAAGCAAATGCCAATTATAAAAGGAGCTTCCTCACATGCAGAGCCAATCAGGTCATCAGAACACTGGAAAGGAAGCTTGAATTTAAAAATACATTATCTGGTTTGCAGCACTGCAGCCAAGGGGCAACCACACTTTATTTATATGTACATACAAATGACTTTAAATAGAACCAGGTGGTTATTATTCTCCCCAATATGCAAGATTTTAGCCCCCATAACTCCCTTGAAGGTGCTGTATCCACCTATACTATAGCTCTGTGTAAAGCTGCCCCAAACCAGTTGGAGATGTCCATTTGCTTATAAACCAAAGTGGGTTTTCATCCGATTCAAGAGTTTGGTATTTCCACTAGACTCCATACAACTGCTTGAGATGCATGTGTGAAAGGTTTAACAGTGACTTGATCACGGATCAACACAGGGGGAATTTCTAGATGACCTGCAAGCTGCAACATGATTTTCCAACCCTGAACCTATCTGCCTTCCCCTCACCATCTGACACACTTTCAGATGGTATTTAATGACACAGGAATCAGCTATTGCTGTTCACTAGGATTTAACTATTGGTTTAAGGCTGGAGCTTAAACACTGAAAGGAAACTCTCCTTTATACAAAGCCAATCTCAGTGGACACAGAAGTCAGCACAATTTAGGCAGCACTTCTTGGGCAAGAGACTGAAAGAAAGGTTCAGCTGAATTTTAGCTAACAAAGCTCGTTGTGCACTTGAAGACTTGCCATTGTCTGTGTACCTGCAGAGATAACCTGAAGTACTGGAAAAGGAAGGGGGGAAATGAGGCTATTTGACAACCGTAACATTTGTCTGACAAACTTTAATGATAAACTCCAGGTTTCTTGTGCCTCGTGGGATTATATCAACTACAGCAATGGCAATAATCAAACTGCCTCCACAAATCATACCACCAGCTACCCTCTGGTTTTATCTCATGACTATCAATCACTGCTTGAGGTACCCAGTCTAATTCTGCCTTTCCACCTCCTAACTTACACAGAAGAAAGCATGACTCATGGGAATGAAGACTCCTTTGTCTAGAAGAACATAGACATGACATTTATTCCTATGTATTCTGTAAAAGCACAATAAATCCAATCATCCCTTTATCACTTATAGGGGCCTAGAAGAGAGAAGCAGTATCTTTTACATCACACTATCAGTCTGTAATAAGATTTGAGAGGTACAGTGTCACAATCATAAAAACAGGCTGTGCTTACATTCACAGCAAACCAGCACCTTTTCATTCTATTTGTTTCCACCCCTAGTCAAGCCTAACACACTGAAGTCTTGTTACGCTCCCCTGTTATCACAGAATCCCAGACTGGTTTTTGTTGGAAGAGGCCTTAAAGCGCATCCAACTCCAACCCTTGCGACAGGCAGGACCCCTTCCACTGGAGCAGCTTGCTCCAAGCCCCTGTGTCCAACCTGGCCTTGAGCACTGCCAGCGATGGGGCAGCCACAGCTTCTCTGGGCCATCACCCTGGGCCAGCGCCTCAGCACCCTCACAGGGAACAGCTTCTGCCTCAGAGCNAAGCCCCTGTACCTGGCCTTGAGCACTGCCAGGGATGGGGCAGCCACAGCTTCTCTGGGCCATCACCCTGGGCCAGCGCCTCAGCACCCTCACAGGGAACAGCTTCTGCCTCAGAGCTCAGCTCAGGCTCCCCTCTTTGGACAGGTTAAATAATACATAAATAACAAGACTGCCTTCTTTGCAGACTGAAGCAGAAACCTGACCAAGGCAGCCTAACCATGTACAAAGACTTGGATGAAGATGGAGATTTAAACGTTGAGGATGGACATTAGATATCGTCAGACACATTTACTTGGATCCATGCTCAAAATGTTCAGTGGTTACTGGATTAACAACTTAGAACCAGGCAAAAAAAAGTCCTGAAAGCAGCTTTCCCTGAGCAGCAGCAGAACATTGGTGATGTCGAATGGTGGGTTGGCTTGATGCCATGACAAAGACTACTGGAAATAAATGAACCACACAAAAAGGAGCTTGAAATGGCAGACTTCAAGTATTTAAGAAAGGTATTGGCTAAAGCAGGCTGGATTCAGGCATCTGAGCTATTTTCACAGTTCTAGGAAGGGCCCCTTTGGACTGTGCCACACAAAGGAAAACCAAACCAACCAAATCAGAGCCTTAGTTCATATTCCTCTTTTCATTGAGTCTTGCAGCATGGAGGTGGGAGTGTTTTAGTGCAGTCTTTAGGAATATTGGAAAGTAAAAATAAGAGTTTCCTCATTCAACCAACAGAAATTACTCAGCCCTAAACTGAAAAGCAGCAATTCAAAAAAGCAGCTAAATATGTTAATAAGCACCTTCTGCATGAAGGCATCTCTAGTTTGAATGTCACCCCAATTTCCTAGTCAACTTCTCAACCATGCCTGACTGGTCCTGATCAGCCAGCTACACCACTAACCCACAGGTCAAACCCCTAGGCAACCAATAGGATAACATCTTTGTCCTGTGCTACAGGAGCAGGCTGGTCAAGCTCAACTGCAGTTTGCTTAGCAATTCACCTGTCCTGCTGGCTCTCACTCTGGAAGGAACTGGAATTGTGCTCAGAAGCCTCTTCTGAAGGAAGTGACACTGAAACAATGCACTCAGCCGGGGTATCCTTCCAATCCCCCAAAGTGCTGGAGTAATTTGGTTCATTTCAACCAACTGTTCAGGGTTTCAGGGATATTAAAGTCACAGAACCTCAGGGAAAAAAAAAAATCAATGAAAAATAGTAATCAGGGAAATGGATGGAAACAAAACACTTAAAGCCACTTAGAAGACTATACCACAAGAGGGAAATTTGCCGAGTTACCTGTTATGCCAAGCTCCATGGCAAGCAGGATGTGCTTTAGAAGCAGCCAGAGCTCATCTCACCCCTTTCAAAGCTGGAAGTATGAGGAGAAAGTGGAAATACTGAAGAGAAAAGCAGAGTGGTCTCAGGAACCACAAGGATAAAGCTGGTGCCACTGGAGTGTGTGGACATGGATGCAGAGGATCCAGGTCTGATAGTCCTGCTGCTAATACCTTGCTAATCAGAAGAGTGAGTGGCTCAGGCTAGCTGAGATCAGTTATTCAGCATCAGGTTTCATGCTTTGACCACTACCAGGTACCTCTAAGTTGGCACATCTTTCTCATAAGGGATAACTGAGGGACAGCTGAGGGATAACTCGGCCCCTAGAAGTTTGTTCAAGTTGCTTTACAAGTCAAAGCCTCAGACCATGCTATATACCCCGTGTTGTAGTGCTGACATTTTCCTCATCCATTTCAGTTTCTGACATTCATCAGCTTCCCATTGATGAGGTGGAAACGAGAGTTCAGAAGATAAAGGATTTGGAGGTTTACCCAAAGGTAAATGTACATTCTACTGCAAGCTGAGGCTGCCCTCCCCTGGGATGGCAGTTACTCATTCAGCATGCGGTTGTGCAGAGCACCTTGGTCTCTGCTTCCAGAAGCACACTGCAAAGCTACCACACAACTTGTTTGAGCACTAGAGCTTGAAGCTCATTCGTGGTTCTTAGTAGCACTGATGGCCACAATACACAAAGCAGCTCTAAAATAAAGTTTGCCTCCCTCACAGATGAGAAGCATTCAACAAAAGCATTCCAATTGCACAGTACTTGTTTTTCTGGGTCATTTCTGCTAACACACATCTTTGTATGCATAGTTTAGACATCTTTAATTGTGAAGCACGTGTAAATGGGTATAATTTGAATCAAATCACAGATTGTCACACAACAGTTGCAAAATCAGTTGCTGATGTCTTTCACTTTCTGCCCTGCTGGTTACAGCTGCCAGGCTAGCAGCTCAAAGGAGCATACACCATAGAATCAGCTAGGTTGGAAAAGACCTTTAAGATGATCAAGTCCAACCATTACCCCAGGACTGCCAAGACCATCAACTAAACCATGTGAGAATAAGGAAGAGGGGCCCAGTGAAGTTGTGACATCTTCCTGAAGGGACACTTGAAGTGGGGCTGGTCAAGATCCTGAGCAACCTGCTCAACTGGACATGGTTTGAGCAGGAGGATAGACCCGATGGTTTCCAGAGGCCCCTTCCAACCTGTTATTCTATGCTTCCGTATCAACCAAACTTCTCTGATCATACCTAAGCAAACAACCCCCTAAACTTCTCTTGTGCCTATACCTCCTTTCTTCATATATCTGCACTTAAACATCTCCCAGATGAACTAACAGCCAACTTTATCAGCTGTGCTTGTCAACAGAACAAAGTGATCAAAGTGAATGTGTCACTGTGGCACACAGCAGTAGCAGAACCACTATCAGAAGACTGGGTTTCATTTTGCCCTGGACTCGACCATGGGTGGGTGCTTGCTACTCTGTGTATTGATGCTTGGAGCAGTTTCCACTTCTGCCGAGCAGTTGAGGGAACAAAGCTGGGATCTACAGTTGAAATAACTGAGTATTACTCTAATTGAAACAAAATGGATAAAAGAAACCCAACCCCAATAAAAGATGTATGCAGCACTAACGAAAGCCAAAGGGAGTTCTGCTGATCACAGGACTTCTACAGCAGCAATCTCAAAGACAAACCTGGTTCAAAGTTTCCATCTATAAATACACCCAATCCTACCTGTCGTTCCTCCTCAAGGCGTATTCTCTCCTCTTCTTTCCGCCTTTCCTCCTCTCTTTTTGACTCAAGCTTTTTCCGTTCTTCTCGCTCAGCTTCTTCAGCCTAAAACATAAAATACATCATGCAGGCCAAGCCTTTACTCTGCCTTTGTTAATTTCAGAGTGGGATTACCAGGGGGAGGTTTTTCTCCCTATCTTCCTAGATGCATCTTCAGAAAGAAAACAGTAAAGAGAGTAATAAGAAAGAAGTCATGGTGTGATTTAACATCTCCCTGTGGCTCTTTTGTACACATGATGTGGTAAACGCACAACTTACCCTTCTCACTTGCATTAGTTGTATTTCAATAAGGGTTTAAGCTTCAAACTTGCATATGAGCTTATTACTATAGTGAAATTAGCTAATATTGTGTCATGGTGTCTGGGAGTGGGGCGAGGAAGAAATAGAGGAGTGAGTGAGCGGCTGCGTGGTTCTGAGTTACTGGCTGGGCTTAAACCACGATACATGGCATTCCATTTCTCCTCACTTAAAATTTAGTTAGGATGAACCATAAGGAGAGGGGAAAATAACAGAGTGGGATATAAACTCTCTAACATCACGTACATCCAAATACATCATTAACCTGGAATCCTTCAAAGAAAAAGCTGTACTGGTCTATTTAAATCAATTTACTATTAGTTTTTAAACCAAATTTAGCAAAGGGATTGTTGCAAAATGATACATACACACACACATATAAAGGGTGTTTACTGTGTTGTTTAGATGCTTAAGTTGTTCTTCAGTCTCTTCAGTATATTTCAATTTGAAACTATATGAAGAGAGCAAGCAGAAGACATTCAGATGGAGGATTTGTGGCTTTGAATGCTTCAGACAAAATGACCCAAGTAAGGAATTTCTCTGGGAAAATAAAAATCAGCGTGTTTTAAAGTGAAGCAAAAGACTCCTCATTCCAGCATCTGATGCTCATCTAACTTCAGCTTTGCTCAAGGTTTCCACAAAAAGACAGGTTCATTAAACAGAATGAATATGGAAAGTAATGAGGAAATGGTTAAAGCACAGAGTGAGCAAAGGATCATAACAAAAGTTTATATATAACTTCTATTATATATGTGTAATATAAATTATTCCATATAAGTTTACATATAAACATAAAAATCAAGTTTATTGCTTATTGCCCTGTCTATAGGGTATACCACTACATTGCAAAGCAGAAACTGGATTAAAACCTCAGGTGATGCTAAAATTCTCAAGATGGGACTTCACTACACATTAAAATGTCAGTAGTCTCATAAACCCTGTCTTTTTAGAAGGTGTAAGTCCCCCCTGCACTGCAGCCTCTGATATGCAAAAGCTGTTTGAATTATACCTACTCCTGCAACCCCAACTTACAGAATACAAGGTATGCAAAAAATACATAGAACAACTAAAAGGAATTAATGTGTGAGCTGCTGCCATCCATGAGCACGCTTCAGAAAGCGAGTTTCAAAAAGCCTGTTGCTTCTGTGGAATTAACAGCAAAATGCTGGGCAAAACAGAGAATGCAACAGTATGTAAGCACTTTACACACAGGTTTATGAAAGAACAACTGAAAAGCCACAGGGTGTTCACTCTGCATACTTGGTCTCTGGCTTAAGCGCCAGATTTCAACCAAAATCTGTCTGCATCACAGATTTTCTTGGATTACTTTCCATCTCCCCCAGCCCATAAAAACAAAGATAAACCCATGCAAAGCTTTTGCACTATGAGAGCACATAAAACAGCACTGCCCATGGTTTTGGTCACAGACCCAAGCTTTCAACAATGCTCTGTGGGCTTGAGTGTTTTTAAGAGGAGACAGTGGTGACATTAAGCTGTAAGCCAGTGGAAACATCCACTGAATATATACATATGCATATAATCAGTTTATATATATATATTTTCAGTGAATATATATATATATATATGTATGTATGTGCAAATAAAGAGCATTTAAGAGTTTATCTCCTCTCTCCTCCCCACAGGAGTGCCAGAGAACCTGACAGAAAGAAAATCAGACACCATTTTTCCACCATGCATCTCTTGGGATTTTTTATAATCACATTTTGGGATATAACAATAAGAAGCTGAACTTTAGAATTTAAACTTTAAACCAAACCCACAACTGCAGTGCTGACACTGCCTTTGCCTTTCTGGGGTGTCTGTCACCACCGGTTCTTTGCTGAGTGCTGCTATTCAGGCTCTGCTCTGGGCTCTATACGTGGCAGGAAATGCTTACCTCTCTCTGTGCTTTTCTGGCTTGTTTCTCTTCTAATTTCCTCTGCTTCTTTGCTCCGATTTTCCCAGACACCTGAAAGTCTGGCACGTCCTCGGCATCGTCTTCCTCTGCAACACCACACAAATGACAAACGTGAAATCAGTTGTGGAGAATCCCTTTGAGAAACTCCAGTGCTTCCAAGGAAAGCAGAGGCAGCAGATGAAAAGGAGCCACACATGCACTTCAGACAAGACCTATTAGATGGAAAAAGGCAAAGAAAAATCACAAGAGGCTGCCAAAGCCACAGAGTAGAAGTAACAACGCAAACACAAGCTCCAGTGAGAAGCAAAACCCGACTTGATCTTTTAAAGGAAGGTTTTCCATAAACATTTTCTGCTCTCACAATTAAGTTAAATACCTTTTCATACATCAAATGTGCTGATGGCTGTAATTATAGCAGCTTAACACTTGTGCACAGAGACTTTCTTCCCATTTACCTTTAAGTTTAGCACATCAGATACCCATTCAAAAAGAGAAGATTTGGGGGTATGCCACTCATCCACTGGTTAAAACAGACACTAAGGAAGGAGAGGGGGGGAAATAAATCCTCGCAATGCAAATGTTGGGAATGATAGCACCGAAACAACACGTAAATAGCTCCCTGTTGTACAACAGTTGGTTGGTTGTAAAGATGATTTCTGCAACTGTGAAATACGAAAGCGTCATGCTCAAATGGTGTGCAAACGTCTCATTTTCTGCTCACCCAGGGGCTAAGGAACACTAAAGAGCTTTGAAAGACTCATTCCTCCCCACCCAACACCTCAGGAACATTTGGCCACTTTATTTGCTAAATCTAAATTAGCCCTTGATCCTACAACATATGTGGATTGACCTCAGTGTTCAAAGAGAAATCATTAGCTCACTTCACGGAACACTACACAATATAGAGAGATTCGGTGTCTGAATCAGATGGCAGAATCAAAATGAAATATCTTAATTACACTGATACCTTTTGGGGTAATTTATACTTTGAGCATCCACAGGGCTGTCAGACTTGATGGCAGCTTCAGATCCACACACTCAAACTCCACTGGGTAATGTGAACAGCAGCACTGCCAGCTCCTGCTGCTTTCCTGAAATGTGGGATTGATTTCATACAACCACAGCATGGTTTGGGTTAGAAGGGACCTTAAAGCTCACCCAGTTCCAACCCCCTGCCACTGGCAGGGACATCTTCCACTGGAGCAGCTTGCTCCATGCCCCATCCAAATGACTCCATAATTCTGACTGCTGATCAGCATTAAACCCCTGCTGTTTGAGGAACGACTGAAGCGCAACATCATTAAAACCACTTCCCCTTGGCCTGGCCCTCCAGGCCCTTGTCCCAAGCCCATCTCCAGGTTCCCTGCAGCCCCTTTAGGCCCTGGAGCTGCTCTCAGCTCTCCCCTTCAGGAGCCTTCTCTACCCCAGGCTGCCCCAGCCCAGCTCTCTCAGCCTGGCTCCAGAGCAGAGCTGCTCCAGCCCTCGCAGCAGCTCCATGGCCTCCTCTGCCCTCGCTCCAACAGCTCCACGTCCCTCTTGTGCTGCTGCCCCAGAGCTGGAGCAGAGCTGCAGGGGGGGGTCTCCCCAGAGCACAGCAGAGGGGCAGACTCTCCTCCTTTGATCTGCTGCTTACTCTCTGGGGGTGCAGCCCAGCTGCATCAGGAGTGTGCATTCAAGGGGAAGAGAGTACAGGGGAAGTTCTCTCAGTTAAGTTTGGTTCTCCCCCCACAATGGTGAGGGGTAAAACAATTCCGCACTCTCATCTGAGCCCTTGGTTTCCAAGACCAGGCTAACAAGAAGAAAAAGTCCCTGGTATTTGATAAGCAGCTTCATGAGAGCCTTTAGCCATTACACCCAGAGCTGATCATTCTATGGCAGTCACCAGAACTGGTCTGGTAGG
Organism: Agapornis roseicollis; assembly: GCA_002631895.1. NCBI lineage: Eukaryota > Metazoa > Chordata > Aves > Psittaciformes > Psittacidae > Agapornis > Agapornis roseicollis. The sequence goes on from NDXB01011286.1 coordinate 54,856, forward strand.
GCTGGTGCCAGGATGTTTTCCATATGAAGCTTCCTCCAGAGCACCCAGTCTACTCTTTTGGGAACTTAAAAAGCTGCTATTAAAGGAGCATATGAATTAATAAGACTCCCCCTTCTTTAATATGTAGAATTAGGTTTGAAACACTCCTGTTTTACTAATTCCAATACATGCTATGGTGCTATGGTTAAGCCACTGAGACACATCATCAGAAACAAATGCAATTGAGAGCTGTGTAGGTGGCTCTCAAATAGCTGAGCTGTTTTTGGGCTATGGAAGTTAATATGAGGCAGGCTTGCTGAACTGGGCTTCAGAGAATTGCTGCCCTCTGATTACTGAGATGATCAAAAGGGTTCCCCCTTCCTACACCACAAAGAGAGCAACAGGGGACACTCAGGCTTGACACAGTTGCTTCTACACTTTTGCTGAAGCTTAAAATAACCTTATTTGTGTTTTAAATACAGGGCCAAGGGGAGTTCCAAACACAATGGGTGAGCAACCCAGCATAAGCAGGTATTACTCCAACATTAACAGCTCAACACTGGTATTATTCTTTAGAAAGTTATTTCTGGAAAACACCCCAAGTATAAAGCACCATCTATGACACTCATCAACCTGAGGCTCTGAAAGCTGCTCAGATCTCATCTACATTAAAGAGCACCTGAGCCAGAGGTTAGGCAGAAATCTAGGGAGGCTTTTAAATCCTTTCTCCAGTCCTGGATCAAACATGCCTTTGTTCTGTAGCTTTGCCTTCCTCCTGTTTGAAGCATCTGACGTGATCCCTTCAGCACCACTTCCCCCAAGCCTTCTCTAGTGCAGTTATATCCGACAAAGGACAGACAGTGATGCAGATACAGCCCATGATTCAGCAGAGCTTGAAAGGTCAACAATGCATTAAACGTGGATACAATTAACGTGTTAAATAAACCTGAACATGCTGACAAGAATGTAAGTACATGGTAAAAGGATTTGCTGGATCAATTGCTTATTACAGCAGAAGAGCTCCACCAAAAGCAGAGTGGATGCTGCGCATCACCAGCAAGGTTGTATTTTGGTTTTAATAAAGAAGCTATTGCTTCAGCAGCTTATAACAATCGCTTTTCACACACTGAGTTGCCAACACCAGTAGCTGTTATGGGAGGTCAGGCCATAGGAACGTGCACTCCAGATAAGATGGGATGTTAAACTGCTCTCACAACAAGCAAGCGCAACTAACTGAGCATCTCAGCCCAAGCACTGGCAGAAACCTAACGTCAGACATCATGGTATAGTTCAAGCTGAAAACACATTTTTATCTGGGGGATACTGAGGGTGCGCTGTGATTGATCTGATGTCTTAAAACATGGCTGTTCTGGGAAGTACACAGGGTTGTGGTAGGAAAGGGACAGACACTTAGAGCTCCAAACTGAACACAAGCAGGTTTCAGTACTGACTTTCCCTAACAGATACAAAATATGGTGCTGGTAAAGAACACCAAACCTCAAGGCACTCAAGACCCTCTTCATCCAAACTGCTTGGACATAATGGGACTGCTTTCCACTCCAGCCTCAACCAAGCCAACACATTCTGGTCCATCTTTACAGAGTCCAACATAACTATACCAATGTTTGCAGAGCTTACAAAGCATTCCCACCAGCTTCCAGCTCGAAGAGACCAAAAGCAGGAAGAGTCTGACTTTGCACAATTGTCCTGGGTTCAGCAGTTGCAGTCAGTTTTCCTTCTCTTTAGTAGCTGTGTTTTGACTTAGCCCGGGAACAAGGCTGATAAGGCCGATGGTTTTGGTTGTTGCTGAGCGATGTTTGCTCTGACCAAGGACTTTGTGAGCCTCATGCTCTGCTGGGGAGGNTAGCTGGTGTTTTGACTTAACCCAGGAACAAGGCTGATAAGGCCGATGTTTTTGGTTGTTGCTGAGCGATGTTTGCCCTGACCAAGGGCTTTGTGAGCCTCATGCTCTGCTGGGGAGGAGGGGGGCCGGGAGAAAGAAGGGACAGAACCCAAACTGACCAAAGAGGTATTCCATACCATAGCACGGCATGGCCAGGGGGTAACTGGGAGCTACCCAGAAAGAGAGGGAACTTCTCGGTTGGGCTCATTTTTGGCAAGTGGTATCGTACCCTCTTCCCTTGTTTTCCTTGTCGTTACTATTATTGGTGATAGCAATAGTGATTTGTGTTATACCTTAGTGACTGGATTGTTGTTATCTGAACCCATGGGAGTTGCATTCCTTCAATTCTCCTCCCCATTCCTCTGGGAGCGGGGAGGTAAAAGGGGAGGGCAAGAAAGGGGGGTTGAGTGAGTGAAC
>NDXB01011287.1:0-17068 GCA_002631895.1 Agapornis roseicollis
TGACGTCATCTACCTGGACTTGGAACTAGATGATCTTAGGGTGATCCTTTCCAGCCATAACTATTCTATGATTCTATGATTCTGCCTTGTAGTAGACAATAGTACAGACCAAAATTGTAACTTCCATCCTTTTTAAAGTGAAAATGAGATCACAGCAGAGAGATTATACTCTCCTTTTTAGATCACAAAAGTGATGAACACTTTATGCTGTTGAAAGGCCCTTTCCAACCCTAGCTATTCTGTTATTCTATGAAAACAAAACCAACCAACCAAGGAAAGAAAAAAAAATTCCCAGAAAAGTGAAACTAGAGGAATATGCAGGTCAAAAAACCTAAAAAACCTGTCTTGCAGACAAGCTGATGTACTTAATACTTTATTTTTTGTACATTTATTTTCTCTTACACATTAATGCAGCTTCAGAATTTGCTGTCATATCCTGCAGTCAGATGCACAGACAGACATATAGACACAATACTCCCTTCACTGGTAGCTGGTATTATAGTCTAAAGTATACTCATATAAGTTATACTTGTTTCAATAATCCTGTTGTTCTTTTCCTGTTTATATTAATCTGGATTTTTACCTAAATGTTATTTTATTATTACTTATCGAAAGCCTTATAAAATAAAAATCTGGAAATTACTCTCTTTATTAGCCCTGTAATATTATAGATGCAATGCAACTAAACTTTAATAAAAGGAATAAACTGTAATAAATGACAAGCTGGCATTGCTTTGTAGCTCACTGGGGTGTTGTGAGGAGCAGGTCCAACCTTGGCAAGAACCCCTTAGTTTAAGCACATTGTAAAGCTACCTCATTGAAGATTCCATTCAATCCAATAGGCCATGTTAGAAATTTATCCTGTCTGGTCTTCATTAAATTTGTAAACCATGACTGATAGAGCGCGCTGCATAACACCCTCTAATAACACAGTTTAAACACCAGTCAACACAACAGAAGAGGTAGAGAAACATGACAGAAGTATTAAAGCTAAGTCAGCCCTGAAATGTCTGGAGTTGTTTAAATGTCTATCAACATCTCTTTGGACTTGGAATCAAGAAGAGAAGTCTTGTGTGAACATAGAAATGTTTTTTCTCCAGTACCTGTTTGCAGTCAGGCTTCAAATACCAGGAAAAAACCACCAAGGATATAAAGGAAAACAAAACTGTCTGAATAAAAAGAACCACTTGTTTTCCTTTTCACCTCTCACTGACTGCAATCAGTCTGTCACCCCACAAAATACTTAATTCCACTGAAGCGCTTCACTTCAAAGAGTTCCTCCATTATCTTAAACAGGAAACATGAAGCAAGTATTCTCCAAGGGAGAGTAGTCATCTAACTTGCTGCTGAATTTCAGGCGGAGGGCTGGGGGAAAGAGCGTTCAGTAAACACCAAAACCAGGCGCAAACAAAATGACACCAAAATTTTGACAAACGCACAGGGTACAAACGCAGTGATAAGGCAAATTGGATTTGAAATAGAAGACACCTTCCTCCTTACTGTTTTCAGCATTCAGCAACAATTATCGCTGAAAACCACTGTATTACATGTCTCCAAGCATTCCGAAAGTTTATGGGTGGCCTTCTTCTGCAGCTAGCTGACTAGCTTGTGGCACTGTGAACAGGAAGCTGTGGGATACTAAGGAGGCTTGCTTTCAGAGAGGTGTGCCTAGGCAAACTTTCAAGTTTTGCAGGAAAGGGAATGCTTGCCTTTAATGTTTTTAATCTTGAGTGAGTTTCCCCCTTTGAGGCTGATCTCGTAACGTTTCAGTGCTGTTGTCTTCACAGAACTTATCTGATTCCAAACTTTACTATTAATAAAAAAGAGAAGACACCTGAAATGACACACTGAACTTATCTAGGCCGACACTGATGGATAGGAAAGTAATGTCCAATGCATAAAAAATGTACAGAACATTTGTAAGGATCTGAAAGACTTCCATCCAAAAAAAAAAAGGATTGTTTCAGTAAGTCCTTTTCTAACTTTGTTGCTTAAGTACTACAGCGATAAAATTACTTCCACAATGTTTCTTCATAAAGTAAGTGTTCAAGTGAATGGGTACTTGTAAACAAGCTCTACTGAGAATTCATGCTGCCAATTTAGGATAAACTATTTTGTATATTCGACTCCATTTCTCTGGTAAAATTTCCCTAATGAAATGTAGTAAAATTCACAAACCATCAGATCAACACACACCAATGAAATTAAACCCCTGAGAAAATTCACCACTTCATTTTTATTAGCACTGCTTTAAATATTCAGAATGTATGGGTCATGAAACTATGCTTAGGGCAACATTTTCTCATAAGTTTATTTGTGCATGTTTTAAAATAGATTTTAAACTAAATAATTTTAATCTCAGCCTTACCCTGATGACAAGCAGCAGAAGTAGTGATGGGGGCAAATCTTAATAACCCCCTCCTCAAGTTGTTAATTTTAGGGTATTTCAGGGCTAAGGAATACCCCAGGCAGCAAAAGGAATGCATTTAAATGCTGAAAGCAGTTTATATAATACTTCAAATTTCTAAAGCAGCCCCCACATGCCCTCCTTCCTTACAAACACAAGATAAAATTACTTGGAATTTCCTTATATTATTACTGAACATAGGACAAACAATAACACTGTTCAAGAGTCAGACAAGGTGACCTGTGATTATTTTTCATGGAAAGATCACAGGGCAATATAAAGTCTGACCAGACGATTAGAAAAATGGGTTTCCGCATAGTTTACACACATAAGCCCTCTGTGTACAATTCATCAGATCACTACCCTGGTCGCAAAATCCAAGTGGAAAAGTTCATGTCTACTTTCTTGCAGGAGATGTGGCATAACGCCATGCTCTGGCACACTGTCTCGCTTTCAGCATACCTAGTGAGAGCAAAGCACTACTGTCAGCATCCAAACTCGGTACCACAGACTCATACCCTGTGTATATCATGGAAGTATCCATTGGCATCATGGCAGTCCTATGCACAGAATAAGTGATGGAAAGTCACAATGTGACTTGAAGGGGAAGATTATTTTTTCCCCTCTCAAGTGATCCAAGACAGCCTGTGATATGTGGATAGCTTCAGGAGATAAAGGATGCATTATCTGCAGTCACTGGAAGAAGGGTTTCCTTACAGTTCCCCCAAGAATCAAAAGATGCTAGACCCCAGCTTAGTCACAAAGGACAGCTTTTCAAGTCCTTATGATTTTTCTTTTGTCAGATCTGAATGTAAAGGAAAGGCTGAGGAAGAGGCAGAGGGAGGCAGCAGTTTGTGCAGGGAGCCTGTCAGGAACCAGAGGAAGAGAAACTGCTGCTAGCAGGGTCTGCAGGGGATGTGACACATCATATTTATCCACAAGAGCCTGGAAGCATCAGGGACAACAGTCAGAGCACGCTATGCAGATCTACAAAGTGCACTATGATTTGAGCTGCAGTCTGCCCAACTTCTGGCTTAGTGTGAGCTAGAAGGTAGACAGGCCACTATTGAAGCCTTATGAGGTAGGGACATCACAAGAAGACAGTAACATATTGTTACAGCACTTTTTGTGCCATCAAGAAAGGATGCAGAAGCTGCAGAAAAGCCCCTATGCACAGCCACCTCAAGCATACAAAAAAACCCCTTTTCTTTTCCTTCCTTCCTTCCCTCCTTTCTTTCTTTTCTTTCCTTTTCTTTCTTTCTTTTCTCCTTCCTTCCTTCCTTCCTTCTTTCCTTCCTTCCTTCCTTCCTTCTTTCCTTCCTTCCTTCCTTCCCTTTCTTTCTCTCTTTCTCTCTTTCTCTCCTTCTCTCTCTCTTCCTCTCTTTCTTTTCCTTCCTTCCTTTCCTTNCCTTCCTTCTTTCCTTCCTTCCTTCCTTCCTTCTTTCCTTCCTTCCTTCCTTCTTTTCTCTTTCTTTCTCCTTCCTTCCTTCCCTCTCTCTTTCTTTCTCTCTCTTTCTTTCTCTCTCTCTCTTTTCTTTCTTTCTTTCTTTCTTTCTTTCTTTCTTTCTTTCTTTCTTTCTTTCTTTCTTTCTTTCTTTCTTTCTCTCTCTTTCTCTCTCTCTTTCTCTCTCTCTCTTTCTTTCTTCCTCTCTTTCTTTCTCTCTTTCTNTTCTTTCTTTCTTTCTTTCTTTCTTTCTTTCTTTCTCTCTCTCTCTCTCTTTCTCTCTCTCTTTCTCTCTCTCTCTTTCTCTCTTCCTCTCTTTCTTTCTCTCTTTCTCTCTCCCTCTCTTTTGCTTTCATCACTGTGTCTTCCAGAACAGTCATTCATTTTCTTTGCCTGCAGGCAGGAGCAGAAGCTTCCACAAACAGTCCCGATGCTACAGACTCCTGGGTATAGACAGTGCAACTGCCCAGTGCTGTGAGGGATTCCTTGGGTGAAGTTGCTATGAATACCTAACAGCATCTTGGCTTTGTAAAATACGTCGCCACAGCGCAAACCAGACTGCCTGGCTGGATCCTTCCAGAGATCCTGGCTGAGGAATCTCAGTTAGGAGCAACAGGTTAGGGGCTTGGATTCAGCAGTTATCACCAGAAGTTTGGAGCGAATTCCAGACCGCTCCTTTGATCTTGAGTCAAATCTAGGTGAAGAGATTTATTCCTCCATGTTACAAATCTTTGCGTTCAAGATAAGCCTGCCTTGGCTCACCCTCACAACAGGCCCTAAATTACCTTTTATTATCCCTACAGGCCCTGTGCAGAAGATAATTTTTCTAAGGAAAAATAATTAAATCCAATTCACATCACATAGTACATGGTCTTAAGAGAGACAAATGAAATGCACAGCTTAGGTAGCTTCTCTTCATTTTCTTTTTCAGCTCAGACATCCTATGACAGAAAATGATGGTAAGATAGGAATCCACACTGACTGGCCATAGCAAATCTTATTTGAATACACAGTGAGTTAAGAAGAAATTCTGGGCTAGCAGTTTAAAAAAACTCCTTGTGGAATCTCGTGAAGTCACAGCGCAGACAGCAAGAAGGAAGGACACTGGGAAGGCACAGACTATTATTACCTTCCTCTGGAAAGCTGTCAGTGTTCAAAGTGAGTGCGTACAGAGACTACCCCAGAAACACTGTGTGATGTTATAGCTAGCTGAAAACCACTTTAATGTTTCAAATGCAGAGAGAAACAAACAAATCATGATTTTCATAACTGATTCTCAATATAATAGTATTTAAATATTAAGACTTGTAACGAATGAAATTGCTATTATATTATCTTAACAATACTATTTCCTGAAACCTCCTCCTTGCATTATACTGCTCTTTATTCTAATTTCAGGCAGCCTTTCTAACATGAAATGCCACCATGGTACACATCAGTGGCCTCCAGGGGATAATTAACACTTGTTAGTTACATTTACTGTTTTTAAAATAATTAACTAGGAGCATGTCTCATGAATGGTAATGGGGCTTAAATTGAGACACAATATGTCAACTACCTTGCCATTTAGAAGCCAACAGCTTAGGCCTGATCAGGAGGATTGGGCTGAAGTAAGAGCCCTGTAGATAACACTGCTGAAGACATTCACCTGTCTTTGCCACGATAAAGTCAATGGTTCAATACATATTGCCTGTCTATCGGTAACTTTGAAGAACCACACATGAAGTTAAGGCTGTGGTTTGTTTTTTGTAGGCTTGAGAGATTGAATAGAGGTTTACCCATTAGTTAAGCTAAACTCGCTGTGGTCCTTTGTTACTACGCTCTCTCTGCTTTCCACTACTCAAAGGTATGTCCTCAATTGACACAGCTTATAGGACATGGCATAAGCAGCTACATATGCCAGAACAAGCTTCTGAGTCAGAAAGAGGCTATGCATAAAGAAAATCCCCGCATAGTGATGTACTTCCAAAAGGCATGACCTCATTCTTCCCCAGTCAGGCTCTCAAAGGGAAACAGACCCAAACAAAACATTTTCCGGAGTGAAACATGAAACCAGTGTCTGTTAGCTCGCTTCCAAGAGTGAAAGGCAAATTACAAATGTGTAATCAATGTAATACGGATTCTGTTCACTTAGCGAAGGAATAAATCCATTTACCCAGCATCCTGAAAGATTCTGCCATCACAGCACACTTGGGGTAGAAGCAAAGAAAAACACATATTCATTCAAACCTGACCACTGGTTGGGGGTCCTGCTACCAATCATGTCCATGACTTAAAACAAGAAATATAAGGATTTGCAGTGTTTCTCTAACAGACTCATATAATCAGTTTGAATCACAGGGTCACATGAACTCCCTATTTTTTTCAAGTATGGCTTCAAATGTATGTTCATAAATGATTAGCTCCTCTTGTCCATATATTCCATAAGAAGCACAAAAAAACTCAGTAGGAAGAAAACCAGAAGGTACTCATATTAAAACACCTACCGCATATCACAAAATCATATGAATGAAGTTCCAGGCTGTAAATATGAGAGGGAACTAGAAAGAAAGGTATTTTTCAAACACAGCACCCATATGCAGAAGAGTATAGTTACATTGTGTATCACTGCTTATCTTCCTTTGCACACCTTTAACTCCTTCCCCTGGGTCTGTCCATTTTCATACTGTTTTCCTTTCTTCCAAACTTCTTCTTTTACCCCCTCCTTCCACGTAATTTTTCTGGCCTTTTTTTGTGGGCTGTACTGCTAATATTTGATACAACCTACTTATGTTAGTCTTGCACATACCAATACTAATGACTACTCATGGTAGTAAAGGCTGCAATACCTAAGTTGACATCAGCACAACTATTATACATAACTCTGTGATAACATATGATTAAAGAAATGCAATATGAGGATTAAAGAAATAGAGGGATTTATTTTCCTAGGTCCACATTATGCTGTGTGCTATATACAGGGATACAGTAGACACTGCCCCAAGCAATGGGGCAGAAAACCATGAGCTCCTTAGTGCAGCTAAAGTGAAACTGCAGCCCATATAATTATTGTTTCAGACTATAGCAGTCTGCTCTTTTGGCATGAGTGTCTATTCATCTATGAACATAAATGTGCATGTATGTGCATCAGCTCAAACTAAAACCAGAAGAAAAAAAAATGTTCCTATTTAAATCCTAAATATTTGAAGCTTCAAAAGGAATATTGTTTGGATAATTATATAAGCAAGATCAGTTGCTTTAACTAAACGATGTTTGTTTTGACTACCATGTATAACATACAAATAAGGAACAGGAATTGTACCACAAGCACATATGCACAGCCAGGTGCATTTCTATACTGAACGTAGGAAAACAGCAACCATAGTGCATATGCTAAGAGAAACTAGAGGGTGGTATTCCAGACAGAAAATGTACTGTACCTGTAATATCTGTCAGTGTGAATAATTTCTTGGCTGCTGGCTAGAACATATTCTGTAGTTCATTTTGGTTTATCACATTATTCACACGTTTTTCTGGAACAAGCAGTTCTCTTCTTATAAGACTACACTCTAGTGGAACAAATGAGGCCGAGTCTATGATTGATTCTCTAACATAGTTGAAATGCTATGGCTTTATTCGCCTTTTTTTTTAAATGGCTTTATTCATTTACTACCTCCAGCATGACTCCAGTGTCAGCTGCTGAGAAACTGCAGTGTGAAAGGTTCCCTCCTCCCTCAAGGAAGTGGTGGTGGGGGGTTTAATAGTAACCTCCATGATAAGGAGGAGAAGTGCCTGATACAGACAGACTGTCTCTGCTCACCAGTGCAAAAAGTGCACTCCCAGAAATATTTTAGAAGAGCTTATCAGTCTAAACATTCCTCTTCAGCTCTGTTTCCTTGACAAAATGCTGTGTGAGTCTACTTGGATCAAGGCAGCAACTCCCTGTTTTATTTCCTGCTGGGGAACTGGCAGGGACAAGAAACCAGCAGCATCCCGACCACGGCCCCTTAAGAAGCTAAAGCCATGCTATGGAATACTGCGGATTTCTGGGGGGGTTTTGGTGGAAATCTTGTTTAGAGAGGAAAACAAGCAACCAACCAACAAAAAACCCCCAAACCATCGACAACCCAGAAATGCCATCTGGCCATGATCTGTCCAAGATCTTCTTTCACGTTTCAAACCTACAACACATTGGCTGAATGGGTCATGTGCAGGTATTTCTACTCAAAAAGCCATTGTAAAGAAATATGGAACAAATTTATTCGTCCTCATTTTCAAAACCAGGCTATCAGAATATTCCTGGACAAACAACTGCATTCCTGAGACTTCCTAGTAAAGCAGAGATTTCCAAGAAACCAAAATTGTGTAATTTCCTAGTTTTACAGCTCAAACAAGCAGTAAAAAGATTAAAGGAAAATATGTCCATTCTTCAGGTTTAGGTACAACCTAAATATTGCTTTTCTTTATAACCAAGGCAAGCAGCTAAACCGAGTTGGGCTCCATCAACTGGACACAGTATCAACACACAGCCAGTCATACAGTATGAATGAAATGTCAAATCAAACTGGTTTTAGAACAAATTGTGGACATCATTTTGCACCTGTAGAATGATAATATGCACTGGTATCTCCATGTTTGTGCTTTATTTGTTCAAAAGAATTTATTCTTTAAATTCAAGAACTTTGCACTGCATAGAAATTACGCTTTATAAAAATGGAAGTCACTAAAAGGGAGACGAGAAGTAAACACAAGCATGAATTTGACGCCAATTTCTTGTAGCAAAAATGACCTTTTTAAGTTCCACTTAAACAAAAAACATATAGAAAGGCAGCTGCACGATTTACACTGCCCCAGTCTTTGAAAGGCTCAGATTGTTGTATAGGGAAAATAACTCAAACATTTGGAACTCAACCGCTGGATTTTGGACTCCTTCATTTTCCAGAGCCTTAACTTTGTTTATCAGCAATTCTTCTGTTGTGCAAATAAAATTCTAACCATGTAACTGAGCAAGCAAGAGATGTCTTAAAAGTGCTCTGTGAGAACAACTGCGCAAAAGCAACACACACAGCAAACAAGCAGAAACAAGCAGAAGCAAGCTAAGCAAGCTCATGAGCTCAAGGATCTCAACAGGAGAATGCTTTCATTCTCTAAATGCTCTACCCTCCTACATTTCCAACATACAGCGCACCAGAAACTAAGGGAGCAGGGCTTCCCAGGGACTGCAGGATCAGAGCAACAGAAGAAACCACAGCTGGTTACTGCTCACAGAAAGGCTCCTTCCTTTTAGAATCATGCCAGATATTAACCCTGTTGTAGGGAGAGACTGAGCCTACCTTTCTGCTATAAAACTAATATTAGGTGCTACAGGAGTGATAAGAAAAAGGGAGGGGGGTAATAGTAAGCACCACCTTTGTGTCTCTGAGAGACTCCCTGGCTTCACACAATTTACTTTAAACTTGTAAACCACCACCAAATCCTTTCCTCTGCAGCAAGTAAAGAGTCTTGGAGCACTGCACCCTGCCTTAGTGTTACACACTTATCTGCCATTTTCTGGTATTACACCTGGTATGATTTACCTCAGGTTAGCACTAAATGAAGCTTCTTTCTTTCTTCCCATTTTTAAAATCACCAATGTCATTTTTGGCTTAGAGGAGAACCTGAAGCTCTTCTGGGTCAGCCAGAAGCCATTCAAAATTTGTGGTTCACATGTTTGCTTTGTTTTGCTTCTTTTGACCTCCTTGTATGTAGTTTCGGAAGAAAGGGAGTTCACAGTTACCGAACCTTCCGGAACCCTTTCACCCCATCCTGACTGCTGCCATAGGCTCCACAAAGCAGCCTGCTGCTGCAGCATCCTTTTCTCTCTCTGCTGTAAAAGAGGCTGAAGAATCTGGTACTCTGCTGAATGTTTAATTCCACTATAACTAACCAGAAGGAAATGTGTGCTTGATCTCATCCTCCTCTTCACAAGCAGGGACTTCTCATCTCTCCTCCTACCCATTCAGTGCTGTAATTTAGAGCACAATTCTGGGTCTGTTATACACTGTTTGGAAGTTATCATTGCTCCAGCTATTCATGGCTCATAAAGTATTGTTCTCTCAATTGCATTGTATTGCTTTTTGTGTGGAAATGATGGATGAAATGGGATACATATTACTTAATGATTAGACTTCTGCAAAGCACGTTCAAACTGATATGCCAGGCTTGATGATACCTTATTATCATCAGTGAAACAGAGACAGCATAATGGTGCCACGTATGTATTTCTCGGCAGTAAATGCAAGTGAAATGTTTCTGTTTCGAACCCTGACAGCTCCTTAGTCTCAGTTATTTCAGTTCAGCTAAAGATGACATGCTAAAATGAGGGCATTCATTACTAAGTGGCATTAAGAAGGGGGATATTTAACTTACCATTGAAATGCTTACAGCAATGCATGGAGGAATCATCTAATGTGCGCTGGCAGTAATTTATGACATTGGAAAAAATGCTATCATCTTCTTCCCACTGTTTGTGGTCTGGCTTTGCAAACTGCAAGCCCTGAGGAGCAAGTTTGATATAATACAGCTAATGAGAGTAAGTGAGCACACTGCAAGATTCTTAAAGGGTTACACTGCTGAGTCTTTGACTCTTTATACTTTCTAATTTCCTTGTACAAACAGTGCAGCAAAAATGGCAAAATCCATTTGGCTGGTCTATGCTACAAATTAAATCCTTGATTAAATTCGGGCAATTACTTCTCCGGGTCTTTTTCATTTCAACATTTTTAATTCATTTGAATAAGCTTCTTAATCATGATTCTGGCAATCCATTGTATAGCAGGACAAACTCTAATAAATACTATAATGCAGCAACAGACAAACAGAAGGATGGATGCTGAAAAGGAAGGGTTCTGTCTTTTGTGTCGGTTTCTGTGGTTTTTTGGTGGTTTGGGGTTTCTATTTATTTTGATTAAGTGTGGCCTATATCCATCCTTTGTCAAAGTTGTATTCTACTCTTCAATGGTGTTGAAATGTATCTCATTATGTGATGATATTTCCCTTTGTGATGTCAAAAGCTAATAAAGACTCCAGGTAGTTTCAAATGCTCTTAACAAGAGGGTGGAAGGAAGATTAAATCATCCTTAATGCACAAATCAATGCTGTAGTCGACCAAAGCGTACAAATTAAGAAGGAAATGTGTAGGGCTGTCACTCTTCTAGCAGACAAGATGCTAGATGAACATCTTCAGTGAAGGCGTTTGAATTTAACTACTCAGCCTCTATTGCACAGCATTGTGTTACCTACTGAAAAAGTATCCCATAACCTGAGCTATTCTCTGGGAGTTTTGGTTGGTTGGGTTTTTTTTCCATCTTTGAATACAGACATGAGATAGCAAGCAGTAAAGTACCTCCTCAGACAGAGAGGAAGGTCCAGAGCCCTCTGAGCATGGAGAGCAGCACATACCATTTTCTGTGCAAAAAGGATGTAGGGAAAAGCAGTGGCAACTGGATGACGAGGAAAAGGCAGAAGAAAATAGAAACTAAAATAACCCCTTTCAGACAGGCAAAACTGAACGGATGTTAACCATTTATTTTTTTATTATTGTGCTACTAATTTACAGCTGGTATAAAATGTAGAAAATATTGATGAATAGAGAGGCTCAAAAATTCACACTATGTTTATTAGTGGCTCTAGAAAAGAAAGCGTTAAAAGTCTCACTGCAAGGCCAGCTCTCTTTTGCACATGAAATATGCTAATATATAACCTACACCATCCCTACTCCTATAACCGCTGGAAATGTTTAATCTCACCAAAAGAGAAAAGACAACCTCTGTAATCCTGAGAGGATAAACAAAGGATTTGCAAATGCCCTGGTTCTTATTTCTTCCCTTTAAGCCAGAAGACACCTGTAGATGGATGTGCTTCTTTTTCCTATTGCATTTAAGAGGCCTGGCTTTATGTAGTTTAGCAAAGAGAAGTACTCAAAAGACGTGCATTTATTTAGGTGCAATTTCATCTACACCTTACATTGTGAGCTCAGTGTGAGGTAAAGGCACAAAGCAGCCAGATAAATAAGAGACCAAGAAAATAATAAATAGATTGAGACTTAAAATATGGGCGATGCTAACTATCAGCAAGATGGAGTAATGTTCTATCTGTCTCTCCTTGTCTCCAAAGAAAATGAGATTGAGTCCTGGGGATGTAAGTTGGCAGGTGAAGGTTCTAAATACTTCTTAGCTATCACGCAGGGATATAAAGAGTGGGTAAATTTACCTGTTTTGCATAAAGCGGCAGAGAATGATATCCTACCTAAATGCAAAGTCTGTTAAAGACAAATACCCGTGGTATTGACATAATAATACCTCATTTTCCGATAGAGGCATTTTAAATTCCAAGTGTTGGGCCCCGCAATTTATTTCCCAAGTTAAAAAAATCATGGTATTTTTTTCAAAGCCTTATGTCAGAATTTCATTTTCTACAGCGTTCTTATCAAGCCCATGTTATGATCCTGAATGAAAAGCTGGTTCCTGAATAATATCACAAGGAAGAGAGGGGAAAAAATCCCAAACGAAATACAAAAAGGAAAACTCCTTACCAAGTGAAGAGAGGGCCCCATATATCGACCTGACCAGACTCACAGGGATGCAATATATTCTGAAAACTAAGTTTGGTACATGTAAAATGTCATGTATAAATGCTGATGTTCCAAATGTTGGGCCCCTCATGTAAGTTTAGATGACTGAAAGGGTAAGATGTAGAAGTCAAAAATAACACCTTCAGGATCAGTACTGTATCGCAAATAGGTTTTTGTTTCTGTTGAATCAGTTTAGTTTAATAAAGACTGATGGAAGATGCAAAGACTTTCCCACCGTGTTTAGAAACTAAGGCTCAAATTATACTTCTTGATGCACATGGGTGTCTCTAAGAGGAATGCAGTAGTATCAGGGAGACTCATCATCTTCCATAAGTAGCCAGTTGATAACAACAACGACAATTCAGCTTCTACTTGTAGCTTGGCTTTTTACAGGTGCATATTATTTGCTGGCAAGACACTTTTATTTTCTACACCATCTGAACACCAGTTTTGGTGTGAAGAAAAAGGTCCTCTGTTTAGAAATCAATAGCAGATATAACTACTGGCTGATTAAGTGGTGCATCAATAATTCTTTTACATTAGTTATTAAGCTTGGCAGCAGAAGGAATGCATGACCTCCATAACCAAAGACTGGAGAAAGATGACTATTCCCTCTCCAACTAGCAATCACCTGGCAAGCTTTTTTTCACACATCTATTTTTTTGGTTGTTTGTTATTTTATAACAAAATCTTCCTCTGAGCATCAACTCCGGCATATCACAGCCTGCCAAATTCCTCTGCCTATAATCTTAGGCTGAAGCATCTTTTAATACTCATTTTCTACAACATTTGAGAAGGACAACTCCTAGGCCCGTGTTGTGCCCACTCCTTCCCTACCATATCCTGCCCAGCTGGCATCTCCTGCCCAGCCAGAGGGGCACCTTCAGGATCTGGCACTGACAGAGAGCCACCCTTTGTTAATAAACAGGGGGACAGGCTGCAGCCCAGCACTCATGAGGACATTACCATGCAAGCCAGCATGTTACTCTTCTCTATTCAGTCCCTAAAGGAATCGTGTTTGACAGAAGTGAACAGCTGCTGTGTATTTAGAGATGTGAATGCATTGCATTATTTAATGAATTGTGTCATTTTAATATAATTATTACTAAAAGTCTGAAAGTAAGCCCATTTTTATTTATGCTTTGAATTTTTACTCACTAAGCATTTTCAGCTCTGTTGCAGCCAAAAGTGCTTTGTTTCCTTTCCAGATAGTACCAGGACTGTAGCTGCACTTGCTTGCACTTGAGCCAGCTCCCCTGCATGCCACTAATATTCCTATCTTGCATACAGTATTTCTGGGCAAATTACATCCACACAAGGATTCCTGTTCTTCCTCCTTTTTTTTGTGAAACTCTTATTACCCCAGTGCCTCCACCTACATATTCTCTCTTACTTAATACCGTGACAGTAACATCTATGCTGAAAGGACTTGCACATGAATTATTCTGTCATGTGCAAAGCAAGTACCTCATGTGGAGGAAAGGATGAATTTCACAAGCCAATTGATGCTACCAATATCTTAACAGACTTTCAGCCTAACAGGCACCACTGCAGCTCAGCAGCTCTTGCTGTCAAGCCCTTAGTAGAGCTTGGCTCCCACCACGTACAAGGACATGACAAGGCAGTTTTGATCCTGGCATTCGCTTTCCATTCAGAATAGCACTGCTAATAAACTCATGGGGTTTTCAGAACAAAAGGGAATAAAAAGGGAACACAGGTCATGACACTTTGCTTCCTTATTACAGAGCATGACTTGACTCTGCCTACTTGCCACCTAAAAATACAGTGAGGGAAAATGCTTTTAGAAGTAGTGTTCTGCTTCTATTAGGAGATGGACACAAACTGATGGGTTGCAAGGCTCTGGCGACCATTTGCAGGCATATCCTTTTAGGCACTTATGCAATAATCTCATTTTTAAAAGTCATCTGGAAACCTTCTCTGGGGCCAGGACCCTGGGCCTGACGCATGTTCTTCTTGGAAGGTATTTCTGGTTTCCCAACTGTTCTGCATTGCTCTAGGGCTTACAGACACTCTAGCGCTGGACACAGCCTCATGCCTCATTCACATACCCTTATATTGCTACATTACTGGGTGGATACTGAATCGCTCATGACTGACTCATGGGTCACTGAAATATTCACCTATTACTTCATGTGTAGTAGATGTTCCTATGGACACTAGCCAAGTTTATGCTGAAGATGTTTTTGACTTGCAGCATTAGGCAGGAGATGCCCTTCTTCTCTAAAGTATCTGTTGCCACCAGACAGAAAATGAGTCTCTGTGTATCTTTCCATATATGTCCCACACACCTAACATTTAAAATCAACCAATCGAAGACAGGACTGTTGCTAGCCTGACTTATAAAGTGTTTAAAGGTAAACTGTGTGCACACCGTATTACCCCACTCCAGGGTTTTCAGTCAGACTGAATGACCTGCTCGCATAAAAAATCCAATTCAATCTTAAACAGCACAGAGAATGTGACTACAGAAGGGTAATGCCCTGTTTCTCTCTAAGGCAGAGTACATCATATGAAACTATCAGGCAACAGATCTAAAACAATTACATGGAATTAATGCAACTGTAGAACTCACTGCCATGGGACAGTTTAGATGTGTGCATTCACAAAGCAACAGGCATGGAGAAAAAAGCTAACCTGTCTGGAGCAAACCAACCCAGGGACCTTGATATGTGTATGTCTGTATTTGCATACCATGCCCATACATGCCTAGGAGAAAGACAAAAGCACATCGAAAGCCTTCCGCATCAGTGCACCCAGGCACGATATGTTTAAACTGTCCTTTATTATAGTTTTCATTTGCAAATTGAAAGGGGAAGCTGTGGGCAGAAGGGATGCAGCTTGTTCCTCCCAAAGGGGTGCTTAAAACCCAGATCCCTTTCTGAGCTGCCACAAGTGCAGAAGGCAGCAACAAAATCCTGATGGGCACTCTAATGAAAACGCAGCCTGTTGTAGTCTCTGTGATACAGGAAATTTCAAGGATAAAGGAGGAGCAGCCCATGGGGCTTCACAAGGGACTGCTCTTGAGGGTTTAAAAAGGCAGCTATATTGGAAATAAAGAGGATCCATATAAAACTACAGAGAATCAGTTAAGACTTGAAGGGAGAGTAAAAGTAACAGAAAAGCAAGTGGAGTTTGTATTAGCCAAAGGGATTAAGGGGAGTGAGAAGGGCTTTTACAAACACTTGATGTCAGGCAGAAAAAGGGTAGAAGAGGTTCACTAACAAATGAAGGCTGGGACAAAGAAGAGAGAGTGACTCTAAAATGAATAAATTGGCTTTTAACAAGGGACATAAATAAGAGAAAGCTGGATAATACAAAGAAAGACGGGAGAAAAGGCGGGTAGAGGAACAGCTGCCTGCTGTGTGCCAGCACTAAGGGCACAGGAAGCGCAGGGTGGCAGAGGAGGCTCTGCAGCAGGTGCCTCGCAGGCAATGTCCCCACATGCCTGGGCAGAGGGGCCAGCATGGCCCAGCAATGACACCCTGTGGGTTTTATAAGGCTGTGTTGCCTTCTGCAGGGCAATAGCAACCCTCCTCCTCCTCAAAGGAAGGATGGGGAGCTCCTCCCAGGGTCCTTGATTATTGTAGAGATAATTGACTGCAAGAAGCTCAAGATCTTGGGAAACCAATACTTGCTGGTTTTGACCGAGAACTATGCTCTCGGGCCACTGGGCAGAGGACTTAATGATGATTCCCTGCCTGTAATTTCAATGTACATATGCTTTCTTCTTATGAAGATATGCTGGTCCCAAAATCCTGTTTTACAGGCTAAACCTGTGTGATACTTCTTAGGCACCTCATAGAATCATAGAATAGTTAGGGTTGGAAGGGACCTTAAGATCATCCAGTTCCAACACCCCTGCCATAAGCAGGGACACCTCACACTAAACCATGGCACCCAAGGCTTTGTTCAACCTGGCCTTGAACACTGCCAGGGATGGAGCATTCACAGCTTCCTTGGGCAACCCATTCCAGTGCCTCAGCACCCTCACAGCAAAGAATTTCTTCCTTAGATCCAATCTAAACCTCTCCTGTTTCAGTTTGAACCCGTTACCCCTTGTCCTGTCACTACAGTCCCTAATGAAGAGCCCCTCCCCAGCATCCCCATAGGCCCCCTTCAGCTACTGGAAGGCTGCTATTAGGTCTCCACGCAGCCTTCTCTTCCCCAGCCTGAACAGCCCCAACTCTCTCAGCCTGTCTTCATATGGGAGATGCTCCAGTCCCTGATCATCCTTGTGGCCTCCTCTGCACTTGTTCCAACAGCTCCATGTCCTTTTNCCCGAGAGCAGAGCAGAGGGGCAGGATCACCTCCTTGGCCCTGCTGGTCACGCTCCTTTGGATGCAGCCCAGGATACGGTTGCTTTCTGGGCTGCAAGCGCACACTGCAGCAGGCTCATGGTCATGTTCTCATCGACCACCACCCCCCCAAGTCCTTCTCCTTGGGCTGCTCTCAATCTCCTCTCTGCTCAACCTGGAGCTGTGCCTGGGATTGCTCCCACCCTGCTGTAGGACCTTGCACTTGGCATGGTTGAACTTCATGAGGTTGGCATCAGCCCACCTCACAAGCGTGTCATGGTCCCTCTGGATGGCATTCCTTCCCTCCAGCG